>JABYPW010002177.1:0-12143 GCA_016880775.1 Phymatotrichopsis omnivora | reverse complement strand
CAGTGTGTTAAGCGCTCTGGAGACGATCCTCTGTCACATGACCTTGTGGCGTGACGTGGCATGGTGTGGCTTTGCCGTTAGCCTTGACTAAGCGCGGGAAGTCAGCCCCACGGGCACGTGATCGGCTATCGGCATGACGCGACATTGGCCTAGTCAGCCATGAGGTCATGATCGGGCGATCGGACTCGTATCGCGAGAGACTATCACAAATCGGGAGTGAGGCCCGAGAGTGTGATAGGCGATCATAGTCAAATTGAGTACTAATCGCGTCCTGTCCATTCCGGACTCTTCTGCAGGCTTCGGCGATTAGGAATCAGGAGATGGTCTAGAACGGGTCTTGGTTCTTTGGGATTCTATTTCCTTTGTCATCTCTTTGTCAGCTCGGGTGAAGGTTGGAATATATAAGCGCGCGGGTGTTGTCTGTCTTGTTCTCTTTCCTTCCTTCCTTCTTTAGCACATAGCTACCTTGTCTTCTCTGCGAGTACCATTGTACGAGCCTTTGAGTTATCTTCGAGCCTTAAAGAATATATTCGTCTTTTCTCGTCTTCCACACTTGAAGTCCACCCTGTTCGTCGTAGGAACGATATCTTCCAGTTGAGCTTTCGTTTAGCCGAGATATCTGAGTTTACTCAGTAGCGTTTGCGAAGCGTGCCTGAGGTATCCTTACCGAGTCTTTTACGAACCATATAGGGTGATCCGTCACACTTGACCTGATCTTCTACCATCAATACCCCCTTGTCTGAGATCATGAAGCCTGAGAACTCTACTTTATAAACTACCTATATGTACTTAGAGGGCTTTAGGGCTAGTTTGTTCTTGTCTAGGTGGCAGAGAACTTCCTAGACCAGGCAATTATGCTCTTCTTTTTTCTCTATATATATAAGTATATTGTCCTAGTAAATGATGACCCCAAGGTCTAGGAGATCCTGGAATATGGTGTTCATCATGTCCTGAAAGACTGGTAGTGTATTTAACAATCTAAAGGGCATGACCAGGTATTCGAATTGTCCATACCTGGTTCTAAACATAGTTTTCCACTCATCTCCTTTAGCTAGGTAGATGAGGTTATACTAGTTTTTAAGGTCAAGCTTGCAGAACTAACAAGAAGCACCAATATAGTCCCATAGTTCTGTCATCAGGGGCAAGGGATATCTATTTTATATAATCACCTTTTTAAGGCAAAGATAGTATACACAAAGACAAAGGGATCTAGCTGCTTTCTTGATAATGAGGATAGGAGCTTATATAGGGGATTTAGAAGGATAGATTTTACCTTCTTCTATTATCCTGGTGATGTACTCCTACAGGGCCTGGAGCTAAGTTTCTAATAACTTGTATAGAGGGCCCTAGGGAGGTGTTACTCCTTCCTTCAGGTTGATCTTGTAGTACTATTCATGATGAGGAGGGAGTGTAGAAGCAAGCTATTTAGAGAAGATAGTAGGGAAGATCTACTCCTACTTGGATCCTTTAGAGGTAGGAGAGGAGGCAGTAGAGGAGGCCTATAAGAACATGTTAGAGAACTCTCAAATAGGTGCTCTTGATATAGCCATGTACTAATTATAAACAATGGCTTCATTAATTGGGGTGTCTACCTGCCCAACTAATCCACCCCCAACAGCTTGATTGTTGGTGTAGAAGTCATCATTGCTAAGTAGGGAGAAGGCAGATACCATTTCCACCTTAGGTGCTACAAGGTATTCCTGACACTTCTCTAAAGGAAAGGAGACTAACTCTACCTTGTCATAGTCAACACAAGGCTAATGATCATGGAACTACTTGATAGGAAGGTAAATGTCAACATTAGGAGGTGTAGGGCCCACATTAAAGTTAATAAGTTCATGATGGTTAAGGACCTGTATTTGCAGCTTAGGAGTGTAGTACCATTCCTGCTTACAGGAACTATCACAGGTATAGATGTTTATTAGAACTGTTCATTTAACTTTCAGAACTGGTAAGTAGTTGCTGATCATAGCTCCTGTAGTGCTATTATCAAGCTTAGCAATTGCAGTGATAGCATAAGTTTTAGTGCCTATAAGACTATAAGTTTTCCAGTGAAGAGTCACCAGAACCTTGATACAATTACCCTAAGCAGGGCCTTCCTTAGTAGATGATACAACAGATATAGTGGATACGTTTCCTAATCTCTCCTAGGAAGCTTATGGCCAGAGCCTACTATATAACTAATAAGGGTACAGGTGTTTAGATAGGGTTTGTAGGATATGGGAAGGTAAGGAACAACACTGCTAAGGAATTGGAGTTTATTACATGACTAGTATATTTTAGCCTTTAGGCCATCCTTAGACAAATAGAAATAGTATCATCAGTCAACAATCCAATCCTCAATACTGGTAGTCTACCTACTAAGAACCATAGCTTATCACCATGGAATACCAGTTCCTAACATAAATTCTAAAACTTAAGTAAGTAAAGTAAACAATCCTTTTGAAAGCAAAGAAAACACAAAACAAATAATTACAAAAACTTGAGAAAGCAACACAAGGCAACAATTCTTTTTAGATAAAGGAAATTCAGCCAACAATTTCAAATCATAGGGATATCATCCCCCTCTTTCCAAGAGTCAGTAAGATCAATGACCTGACTTGCTTGCTCATTCTCCTTACTCTTTTTTAGATTTATAGGAGTATTCATCCTCTTCAGGTTCTAGGGAAGCCTTCTACTTAGCTACCCTCTTGGTATTTAGCTAGGGAATAGTACTCTTGCCCTTTACAAAACATTCTTTAGTTTTATGTGAGGTGTATAGGTACTTCAAATAGGCTAAATTCTTCTTGGCCTACTCTAGCTCTTTCCTAGTGACATAGGGGAGCTTAGTTTTCTAGTTGCTCCCTGATTATCATTTTTCCTTTTATATGGGGTTATGCTGATTAGGCTATTTAGGCTTTGGTAGGGGTGTCTTAACTTTTTGGACCTCAATAATCTATACTTCCACATCCTCTATAGCTAGCCCTATATGGATGAGCTTGGATTCCCATTCTAAAGGAGAGAGATCCTGGCCTTGTAAGACCATAACTTGTCTCAATTACTTTTTCAAGCCCTACTCCAACCACTTCTAGAAGATTTCTAGAGGGTGGCACACCCTTTAGTTGAGGGTTCTCATCTGACTGATATATTCTAGGATCCTCTTAGTTTATTCAGCAGTGACCATTTCCCTAAGGGCTACAGGTTTTAATAGGTACAGGCTGAAGTGAACCTTCATAGCCTCCTAGAAGTTAGATCAGATTACTGTGGGATAGGTCTAAGTTTTATGGGATGATTCATACTATGCCATTGCTTGGATAGTGAAGAAGGTTGACATGAACTTCACCTTGACCTAATCTTGAGGAAAGGCCTAGGACTAGAGATTGAAATAGGTTTTACATTGTATAAAGAACTTCTTAATCTCTTCTAGCTTTCTGCTAAACTTGGACAGATTGCTTGGCTTATGCCCCTTAAGGCTAAGTGGCATAGGTGGTGGTATAATAGCACTGGAGTAGTATAACTGAGGAGAAATAGCATAAGGAGGAATAGGAGGAATTGCTGGTTAATCCTAAGGAGCTGGCATCTGCTTAGTAAGGATTCTAGACACTATAGCCTCAATATCATTAGTAGTAAGACCTTGTATGTATGGGACTGGGGGAGGCTTAGGTGAGGTTCTTCATAGGATAAAGGATTTGAAGTCTTGAGCTTCAGACTATCCCCTTGGACCTGTGGATCCTCAGATACTAGAAGGTAGGAAGGAACGTTAGAATAGATAAGTATCCAATAGGGAACTAACTGAGGAGACACTCTCTAGGGGAGGCAGAATTGGAGGAGATACAGGTTGCTTCATTTGCCTATACTTCTCCTTCTATTCATCCAGGTCAACTTCTAGCCTAGTGATTTTCTCCTGCAGAGCTTTTACCTCTTCCTTTCTTTTAGATGAGGAGGAGGGAGAGGCTTCCTTCTGAGCTTCTAACTTTAGAATTTCCTCTTAGGCTTAGGTAAGCTAGGACTAAATGAGGACTGAGTTAGCCTTCTTAGCTTTAAGTGTCTCTTCTAGCATATAGATTTCACCCTGAAGGTTGGGAATGTGAGAGGTTTCTTAATCTATTTCCAACCTCTATCAATTGGCTTCTAATAATCTTTTCTCTAGGTTGAAGAGGTCTATCTCAAGCTGGTGCACCTTCACACTGTGGGATGTATTTACCTTAGCTTACTGAACTACATAATATTTCTATTCCTTCTGGATCTACTCAATTGCTTGCAGCAGATAGGTGGTGATAGTATAGGGGAAGGCTACTATCATGGAGGGGAGCTCTCTGTCAAGCTCCCATTAGACTTTGATTATGGAGTAGAGAATAGTGGCAACATCATTTGTTTGCTTTAAGAATGTAGTATCAAGGCCTTCCTTGGCTACTTTGAAAACAGTTTCCCCTAAAAATTCCCTTCTATCAATGATAGCATTAAGGATTTAGTTATATTCCTTAAGGATTGCCTCTTGATATGTTTTCATATATTCTAACTCCTTAGGCTACAAGACAATCTCATAGATCCCTGTGGAGGAAGTAGAAGAGTGTGTAGCTTGACTAGGCCTAGTGGGTCTGGCAAGATTGTTAAATTCAACCAGTGCTAAGGCAGTAGCTGTATCAGTCATTTTGATATCTCAAGAAGCTATCTTGATAACAATATAGTGTAATGGGATACTCATTAAGGATATAGATTTAGGTACAGGCACAAGAAGCTTCACAAGAGGGTCTTGCTAGGTGAACTCAGATATCTTAACTGGTAAGTTATAACTGCTTGTATTTTCTACCTTTATTGAGAAGTTAAGAGAAGATAGAGATTTTTATCAAAGAGAAGCAAAATATATTCTTAAGGCTTAAAGATGGTATAAGACTTAAGATGATAGCTAGAGAGAGAAGAAGAAATAGAATACATCACTCATCTAGTCTCTCTTGAATACCCATTTCCAACTGAGTAGCTATAGAGGAACTTTTACAAAGGAAATGAACCCCATCAAAATATTCTATCAAGATTCCCCTATTCTTTTACAATTCCCTAGAAGATTAGTTTTATGATTGGAGAATTAGAGAGAGGTTTAGTATGATTGTTCAGGACCTTCAGAGAAGAAACTCTTGAAGTCTGATCCTCTAATGATATGGCCGATTAGCATATTACAATGAGATTAAGGTGACAAGCCTTGTCATTAATTACATATATCTAATCTCATATATATCATGTTGTTAATACCTCACCTTGCTTAGCCAGGGCTCAGTGGTAACAATACTTATTATATGGTTCTATAGCTCATAGGATGATCACAGGTTCTGATATACCTTCTAGTTGACCTGGAACAAGTTCTACACATCTCATAGTACCTAGGTAGACTACTTGGTATAGTCATCTGTAATAGTACTAATTTCTATTTGAGATCTGACTTTGAGAATTGTTACTCCTATAAGACAAGTTCTCTAATCTTAGATAGATTATGGAACCACTTATCTTAATAATAATAGGAGTGGTTATATATCTATAAATAGCTGTGCTACCCTCTATATCACCCCTGGGTGAGGAAGCGAGGGCCCAGTTAACACATTACTAGTGTCTCTTTCCCATTGCCCTAGATCAAAGCGCTGAGTAGTAGTAGGTACTAATGAGTGTGATGGTAGTGGAGGCAACTAGGACTTGTCTCTAAGGGGTCTACTTGGGTATCAACGAAGGCCAGCAAAGGTAGCAAACCTTTTAAGGTGTAAGTACCCTGGTAGTTCTGAGGAAGGTAATCAACGGTTTAACCTGAGGTCAGCTTAAGCTAGTCTACAGACTCCTCAGCCTGTTGCCATGTCTACCCGCGTACCTTTGGGTATACTCAGGATATCACACTTGGACCTAAAAAGGCGAGGGAAGCAATAAAAATGGGAGCTACTGAACCTATGTTATATGCTCTTAATTGAGTACGATACCCCAGTTCTTTTAGCATCAAAGTTGCTTAGGGAAGCTCAGATACCCTCTATATCACCTGTTTAACATCAAAGTGAAAACTATTCCCACTCTTATATAGCTGAGAAGTATGTTCCAGTTTTTAGAAGACCATTGATGCAACTCATTGCTTCAATCTATCATAAAGATAACTAAGACAATAGAAGAGAGGCAAATCACTGCAATATGTATGGTTTTCCCTATACAAGGCTGGTCACCACTAGGAGGTAGTAAGAGAGTTGCTAAGCCTTAGTAAGATAATGAATATAATAAGTAGCCTGTATCTTACTTCATTAAGCATAAGGATCAGCGATGCTGATGATGAGCTTCATTGATCATAATATAGACATCATAGAGGTAGCCTAAGTTAAGGTCATAGAAATAGAGATGAAGATACCACTAAGGAAGGCTTCATTAAGCCTATGGTATTGGAGATGAAGATACCACTAAGGTAGGCTTCATCAAGCCCCTGGTATCAGAGATGAAGATATCGCTGAGGTAGGATACATTAAGCCCATAGTATCAGAGATAAAGATGCTGCTAAGGCTTTGTCAAGCCTATGGTATAAGAGATAGAGATACTACTGAGGTGGGCTTCATCAAGCCCATAGTATCAATGATGGAGATACTGCTGAGGTGGGCTTTGTCAAGCCCATAGTATCAATGATGGAGATACTACTAAGGTAGGCTTCGTCAATCCCATAGTATACAAGATAGAGATACTGCTGTGGTGGGCTTCTGCAAGCCTACAGTATCAGAGATAGAGATACCGCTGAGGTAGGCTTCAGCAAGCTAACAATATTAGAGATAGAGATACCACTAAGGTAGGCTTTGTTAAGCCTATAGTATTAAAAACAGAGATACTACTAAGGTAGGCTTTGTTAAGCCCCTAGTATCGATGACAGAGATACCACTAAGGTGGGCTTTGTCAAGCCTACAGTATCAAAGACAGAGATACTACTGAGGTGGGCTTTGTTAAGCCTACAGTATCAAAGATAGAGATACCGCTAAGGTAGGCTTCATCAAGCCTATGGTATTAAAGATAGAGATCCCCTTGAGGTAGGCTTTATGAAGCCCCCTCTTATCCTCTTCCTCCTTAAATGCACCAGTGTATGTATCTTGTTAGATAAGGAATGACATTGTTTGAACCTTATAGAAGCAATTTCATGCAAGTATCTCTTTTAGTTTCCTTCTAAGGTGGCATGATTATACTAAACAATGATTATAGATTTAGTAAAGATTACCTAGGATCATCATAGGTTTAACCTCCTATTTAATCTTTGATAAGACTTACATATTACCTATATAGCTGATCATGCCATAACTATTAGGTTGACTTTAAACAAGTTCATCAAAGCCTCTATTATACCATACTATACTATATAAACTTATATAAGCCTTATATGAATATCAGGTATATCTATGTCATAGTTTAGGTAACACCACTATAAATTCAGTATTTGTAATAAGGAGTATATAGACTAGCTTAAGCTGCCCTCAGGTTAAATAACTAATTACCTTTCTCAGGACTACCAGGGTGTATTGACTTGTATATAACAGAGTCAAGGGTAGTGACCACCCATTGTTAGAGCTTGAAAGTGCCTAAGCAGACCCCTTAGCAACTAGTTTTAAGAGTTCCTACTACTGTTACACTCATTAGCCCTTTGCTACTCCTACTACTACTCAGATGTTGAATCTAGGGTAATGGGAAAGAGTTACTAGTAATATATTAACTAGGCCCTTGCTTCCTTACCTACTAAGGGATCTTCTGCTAAAGAGATAACTCTAGCACTAAAAGATAGTTAAGGGAGAATGATGGCTCTGACTAGCCTTCTAATATCATAAGCAGTAAGAATAGATACAAAGTTTATTATAAGGTTAAGCACAGTGTAAGCTTACACAGCTAACTAAAGTCTTCTGCTTTTCTTAATAACCTTAGGCTAGAAGTTATTATAGAGGTTAGCTATAGCTTATGTAACTATAGTGTTTTGAGGAGCTAGTAGTAAAACTCTACTTATACTTAAGGGTAGTGTCTATAAGGAGGTAAGCTTCTTTATAGCTTTAATATTACTAACTATATCTTTTTAACAGATTCTGTAAGAGTAGGGTTATGAAGGGTAGGGGACTTAGTTTAAGGTATATTAGAATTACAGGTAGTGATAGCCTTGAGTTTATTAAATAGTAGTTCAATAGACTATTAACCTACTTAGAGGGTAAAAATATATAAATAAGTAGCACTTTTAACTGGTATAAAAATCTATATATAATATGACTGTCCATGTAAGTGAATGAGACTAATAAATATAATGGCTGTATAAAGGTTACCCTAACAGTGCTTAGCAAGAATCACTCTAATGTATATGACTAAGTAATGCTCTTGATTGAGTTACCAAAAGGTTATGTCTTGTCTATACAATAGTGATTATAGGCTATAATATCTAGCCTAATAGAAACTAAGAAAAATAGAGAAGAGCAACAGGACTATATCCTTTCTCCCTCAGGAGGTAAGCCTTATAATACCTAGAAAATGAAATAGGGAATAGCAAAGATACTAAGTATACTATAAATAGGAAATGCGATATATGTTATAAAGTATGCCATATAAAGGTTACCCTAATAGTACTTAGTGAATAAAGGTATATACCTGATGCTCATATGTATGCAACTATGTCTTTGCTCTTAATTGAGTGTACACACCCTGTCTATATAATAGTAACTAAAGGAATATAAATTCCTATCTTATAAAGTGCTTAGTAGATGAGGGTATGTCCTAACACTCCTATATATATAACTATATCTTTAATCTTAATTAAGTGTACATGCCCTATCTATATAATAGTGACCAAAGGAATCCAAATTCCTATGTTATAAAGTGCACACTAAACATTAACTAAATTTCTCCTATACAATAGAAGTAAGAGAAAGGTAGGGTGGAAAGGGATCTAAGATTCCATTTCCTCCTCATATTCAACCTAGTTAGCTAGCTTATCATTCTTGGTCATAGCGATGATTTAAGTTAGGTAATATAGGTTATTAGTAGTATAAGCACCTTTATAGTTAGTGTATTTAAGGGTAGTATACTTGCATTATTAGCCTTTAATCTTGTAGTTAGGGTTACTACAAGTATAATAAGTGAGCAGATATTTTCTAGTATAGTAGTAGTATATGGGCTAGGAAGGAGGTGAAGAGAGTCTAGTAGTATAGCTATCCTGGTGTCATTATACAGTAATATGCAATGTCTTCAGTTCAAATCCTACTCATACCACTCCTTAATACAATGATTTCCTAGTTGGTCGTAGGTTTTGTAGTATAAGTAAGTTTTCCTTAACTATAAATAGTTCCCTAATTACTAGTTAAGTCTATATAAGAGAATATAACCGATGAACACAATGGCTATATAAAGATTACCCTGACAGTGCTTAGTAGATAAAGGTATGTCCTGATACTCATATGTATATGACTATGTCTTTGCTCTTAATTAAGTGTACATGCCCTATCCATAAAATAGTTATCAATAGGAAATCAAAATCCTATAGGCTAGGAAGTGCAGTATAGTTAATAATGTCTGAATTGGTTGCAATAGTTACAATAAATAGAATTGCTAAAGGTGATATACTGTTTAGTCTTGTAGTGCTTGTTTATGATCATAAGACCCTTAGAGATATAGTAGTGATTATTGTTGACAATGATAGTGACAACAATAGAGGAAGCTTTCTTGCTAGTAACCTTCTTATTGGAAGTGAGCTAGTATAGGGTTTTGGTAAGGAGGACTCTATAGTTAAATGTCTCATTTTCCTCTTGAATCTTGGACATGTTTTCAAAATTAGAGATAGTAGTGGCTTGGGTTAGCATATTGTGTATAATGTACTTCTTGTGAAGGAAGTTTTAGCATAAGCTAGTGGTGGTGTGGAAGAACTTCCTAGCAGCTTCCTCAATGGTTGCTCTATAGAATCATAATATATCACTCTATATTATATCAATGGTAGATAGGTAATATTAGTCATGCAATCACCAAGTGTTGTGAAAAGCAAAATGTCTGTACAAGTACATATATATACTAGTTTTGTCGGAACTGTCTTGTACCCCCAAGAACCTTTAAGGGCGCATCTGGTTGTCACAGAATATCATGATATTGCCCAAAACACAATATTAAAAATATTTTCTGTGTCTTGCATGCCAAATTGCAATTTTCAAATCTATAGAAAAGTGCCCCGATATCATGATATTTAAAATTCTACTCAGAGCCGTATTTTGAAAATATAGAAAAAAGAATTTTCAATTCTCCAGCTACTTACATACAATCACATTGCGCCTCACCCCATAACTACTTAACATATCCAATTCACACCTTCAACGATGATGTCCAGTGAATTCTCTGCACAATCAACCACCCCTAAGGTTTTATGTGATATCGAGACAATCATCGTCACATACAGTCATCTTTATTTTAACAAAGAGCCTTACCGAACCTCACCACTTAGTGGGATAGATTCGTAAGCAGGCGTGGGGTGGCCGATGATGGATTTGAAGGGTAAAGTTTGGGGCACCGTTAGTTAGGTATACTTTGCTGGGTAAGGGAAATTGAAAAAATCGTGGACAGTTTTGTGGTTCGCTAGACAGTCATGTTTAAAATAATAATAATAATAATAATAATAAGAAGAAGAAGAAGAAGAAGAAGAATTCTGGGTTTTGTAAACTTGAAATTTACAGCAGTGCACACGCAAAATATCATTTCATGGAATGTCATGAAATTGGGTATGCAGAACCGCCAGACGGGCACTAAGCAATTTTTGTTCGAGTGTATCCTCGAAGTAAGTTTGTTGCCATTTCCAATCTATTATCTGCGTGGCTTATTTCGTTAGTGACATGGTGAAATAGTTTCGTCTGTCTCACAATTGAAGTTATGTGGAAAGTGAAGTAAAAATGTATTGGATGAAGCACTAGCAACTCGACATCCCTAAGCGAAAAGGTTGCATTATTACGAGATTCACCACAGTTCGCCTAGTCTGCTCTGAAATACTTAGGGCCAGTCTGGCGGTTCTGCATACATATCCAAATTCATGATTTTCCTAAAAATGATATTTTGCGTGTGCACTGCTGTAAATTTCAAGTTCGCAAAATTTGGATATTTTTTTTTTTTTTCTAAGCATGACGGTCTAGCGAACCACAAAATTGTCCACGATTTTTCAATTTCCCTTACCCGACAACGTATGCCTACCTCATCCAGTACCGCAATTTTAGAAAAGTAGCTAGCAGCATTCGTAGGACTTCGTGAATCCGGCGTGGATTAGAAGAAAGCAACTCCTAAACATTAAGCTTTACCAACTAAGTGGCGAGAGGTTTGGCAAGGTTCATTGCTGAAATGAAGGTGGCTGTGTGTGCCGATGATTGTCCCGATCTCACATAAAATCTCCGGGGTGATTAATTGTGCAGATAACTAATTCACTGGACGTCATCGTTGAAGGTGTGGATTGGGTATGTTGAGTATGGGGTGAGGCACAATGTGACTTTACGTAAGCGGTTGGAGAGCAAAAAATTCTTTTTCTATACCTTCAAAACATGGCTCGGTGTAGAATTTTAAATATCATGATATTGGGGCACTTTTCTATATATTTGAAAACCGCAATCTGGTATTTAATGCCAGACACGGCAAATATTTTTTTAATGTTGTGTTTTGGGCAATATCATGATATTCCACGACCACCAGCAGCGCCTTTATACAAGTTTGGGCTGTGCAGCACAAACTGACACGACCCACAAAGGTAATACATATAGGCGAAGATAAGGAAAGACAATACGAAAGGTAAATGCTGGGGGACTTTTTTTCCCTATCTCCAGCTATAGAAGGAGTTTTTGACCTTGTACGATATAGGATTCTAGGTTGCAAGGTGAATCATACATGCATTTGATTTTCTAAGACTACAAGGTTTAACATAATTGCGGATTAAAACTTTTCTTCTTTTTTTTTTATAGTAGAATATCTAAATTTACATGACTTGGAAATATAACTTTCACTGACTACAATTCCATATTTAGGTTGAAGAAGCTCAGCTATTGATAGAATATAAAGCAATAGGATAACCGGCGATGGTGGGAAAAAGTCCGCAAACATTCTTTTCTTACTTTTTGGGTTGCGATTTTATCTTCGCCTACATATATTACTTTTGTGGGTCGTGTCAGTTTGTCTTGCAC
>JABYPW010002176.1:0-12146 GCA_016880775.1 Phymatotrichopsis omnivora | reverse complement strand
GAGTCTACCCCCGCCACAGATAGCACGGCAGAAGAAGCCTCCTGGCCGAACTGGGCCCAAATAGCGGCAGCCAACACCCCCGCGGCTAACCCCCGCCAGGAAGGAGAAAGAGCCCCAGGACAACTCAAACCCAGAGGAGAAAAGAAAACCTACCCAGTCCAAAGAAGGGAGCTGCACTCCCCCCTCGCAGAAATCGTCACCCCGACCACCGCGAACACCAACCCTGAAAAACTTAGAGAAGAATATGTAAGGGTGCTTAAAGAAAAAAAATGCTCCCATCGAACTCAGAAACATCTCAGTCCGCGTCAACCACAAGTCTACCATAATAATCACAACCCCCCCCCATATCCCAGCAAACAGCCTCATAAAATACACCGACGACTTCAACTTCGTAACAAAAGCGACCACGAATCCAAACCTTGAAAGAGAAGGATTCAGAGTAGCAGCCTCCACGGTAGAGCTCATTCTACACTCAGTCCCCACAAACCCCCTAGGAGAAGTCCCAGTACACAACCTCAGAACCGAACTGTCCTACATCGCCGATGTAGAAGTCTCAGTGGCGAGATATCTCAAACCCAAAGAAGCACGAGACCAAAACAACTCCAAGGGAGCCTAAGCCGCAGTAGCCATCAGAATCCCAGAAGAACAAGTCCCGAACCTAGGCAAACAAGTCACAATCTTCAACAAAGTATGCAAAGTCGCAAGATCCTGGAGAATGACCCCCACAACACAGTGCTACAAGTGTTTCAAGTTCGGACACCCCAGCGTCGCCTGCAAGGAAGAAAGGAAAACTGCAGCGCATGCAGCAATAAACACGACCAAAAGCTTTTCCCATGGCACTCAACTAGGGACCACAAGTGCCCCAAACCCAGCTGCGGAATGTTCGGCCCATGCGAACACTTCCCCCTATGCTGCGCAAACTGTGGACAAGAACACAGAGCAACAGACAGGAACTGCCCAAAAAGACTAGAAATCCTCGATAACTTCGCCAGAGAAATGAAAGAAAGAAGAGAAAATTGGATCGAACAGATCAGTAACAACATGGAAGAGGAACTCTAAATATGGAGGACAAGCAACAGGAAAATATAACGTGGGGAATAGACCCACATCCAGTCTTTAAAATTCTCCAACACAATTGCCAAAGATCACAGGCAAACTTCCAATCCTTGATGAGCACAGCAGTACAGAATAAAGCAAACGTCGTCGCGATATTAGAACCTCCCACCTTCAACAACCTGCCCCCGTCCCATGGAAGCTTTCACCGCTTCTACCCCAGCCAGACCATGAGATCGAGAGTCGCTTTGTACGTCAGCAAAAGTGCCAAAATCAACCCATTCCCAATCAGAAACAAAGCAGGAGACGAGCAGGTCATCCGCCTGTTCATCAACAAACACAGCTACCTAGACATCACCAACCTCTACCTCCCCCCCGCCACCCGAAGACAAGACCAAGAATGGGACGAGGTCTTCACGCCAAACAAAAACCTAGTACTAGGAGACTTCAACCTCCACCATCCCTGGTGGAGCCCCACAGACCGACACGAAACCGAAAGAGCAGAACCAATGGTAGACAAAGTCTGCGAACAAGGATACTACCTACTAAACGACCCAGACACCCCAACCAGGATCGGCTCCCCAAAACAAAACCAACAGGACACCACCATCGATCTCGCCCTCCTCTCGCCTATGGCCACAGAATGGCAAACAGACTGGCAGATCTGTCCCGACGACTGCCAAACGAACAGCGACCATGAAGTCATAGCCATCACCCTCTCCAAACCAGGAAGCAGCAAGAGGAAAAGAGTTTGCCTCGACAGCGCAAAAGTAGACTGGGAAAAAATAAAAACCAACCTAGAAAACTGGAAGCCCACCAACTTCAACCCAGAGAACCCCGATGGTTGGCTAGAAACCAACAAAGACCACCTCCTCAAAACCATGAAAGAAAACAACGCCCTTCCCATGAGAACGATCAAAGATAAAGCCAAAGCCTGGTAGACCAAGGAGCTCACCGCCTCAAGAAAAGAAATGACCCAGGCAAGGTACGCGGCAAAGGCCCACAAAAACAGCGAACCAAAACAACAAGACTACAAAGAAAAGAAGAAAGCGTACAAAAAGCTGCTGTACGACACCAAAAAAGACCACTGGAATGAATTCCTCAAGGAGGTCAGTCTCAAAGACCTATGGACGGCCCTCCGGTACACCAGACCAGCCAGAGACTACCCCCTCCCCCCGATAAGTGGCGCAGAAACCCCAGACCAAAAAGCACAAGCGCTCATAGACCACTACTTCCCCGAAGAACCAAACGACCCCCCAGTCCCCGCGCTCAGGCTCACGGACTGCCAAAACAAGATCACCCTAGAAGAAGTAGCCTATGCCCTAAAGGACAAAGCGAACACCACCGCCCCGGGACCCGACGAAATACAATACAACCTTTGGAAATCGTTGCACAGGACCCTACCAGAAATCCTCCCCAAACTATTGAACCCTCTCCTGGCTCACGGAGTACATCCCGTGAGCTTCAAAAAGACCTTGGGGATAGCGATCCCCAAACCCAAAAAACCAGACTACAAATCCCCCAACGCGTACAGGTGCATATTCCTAATAGACACCTTGGCCAAAATCCTAGAGAAAATAGTAGCCCTCCGGCTATCCCAACACGCCATCGACAACGACCTAATAAACATCAACCAGTACGGAGTCCTGCCAGGAAGGTCCACGATCGACGCGGTCAACGCTCTAAAACACGATATCAGAGATGCCAAGAACAGGGGAAAGAAAATCTTACTGCTCTTCGTCGACCTAGAAAAAGGCTTCGACAGAGTCAACAAACGCGAACTCCTCAAGATACTAGATGAAAAAGGAACACCCAAGTATATCAGCAACTGGATCGCATCCTTCCTCACCAACAGACAGCTCACCTTCTCGGACCGAGGAGCAAAATCAGCTTTCAGAACAATCCAAACAGGGGTGCCCCAGGGGTCGCCCATATCCCCCCTCCTATTCAATATATACGTCTCAAGGCTAACAAGAGACAGCGGGGTATTGAAAATGTACATGTACGTAGATGACCTCTGTATTATGGCTGAAGGAGACACATATGAAGAGAGCACAAGGAAGTTGGAAACCTTCTTTGAGAAGCAAATAAACAACAGGTTGGGCAGCCTTAAGCTATCACTATCCGAAGGGAAAACGGAATTCCAGCACGTCAGCCCAGGAAGTGAAAAGAACCTCCCGACCATAAGGATCCAAGGCTAAAGGTTCGAACACAGTCCCACCGTGAAATACCTAGGCATCATGCTCTACAAAACTGAGAGAGTCCTCCAACACTGCCAGCATCGGGTCAGAAGCACCCAGGCAGCCCTGCACAACATCTCAAGACTCTCATCTGGAGGAAAAGGCCTAAACCTAGCCATGGCCCTCAAACTAGTCAGAGCAGTAGTGCTTCCCAGCCTACTGTACGGCGCAGACACCTTTCACCCGTACAATATCACCCAAAAGTCCCTCAGTACCCTAGACCGCTGCATTTCCGCCGCAGCCAAATGGGCGTGGGGAATATTTAGGAACACCAACAACCGAAAGGCCCTAACCGAGTCGAGAATCTGGCCAGCAGAACTGCAAATCCAGAGGTACCAGTACAACTACGGCGCACGCCTTCTCACGATCGGACCAGAGCACCCCAACTTCCATCGGCTCCCACCAATGCCAGAAAGAAACAAGGCAAGGCCAAAATCCCCCAAAGCGCCCACCTGGAAGGTCGAGCCAGTAGGATAGCACTCGAGAAAAAGGATGCTACAAATCGACGCCATGATTCACTCCATCAAAGAAGACATAGGAACCAACATAATGAGCTAGTATCGCCTCCCCCCTCCACAAAGGCCATGGCCCATAGACGTCGCCGGCCGCCGTAAAGTAGAAGCGTTCAAAGACAAAGAAACCGCGCTGGCCCAACATCCTAAACAGCACCCCCGAAATCAGCTCACCCTCTACACAGACGCCTCCCAAGTAGGAAAGACGAGCCAAGTCGGAAACGCAGTGGCTGCATACCTAAACGGAAAGCAAATCAGCGGAAAGTCAAAAACCCTGGGATCGGGTGTACACGTCTTCGACGGCGAACTAGACGCGATTGCAGAAGCCCTCAAACTGGCCCACAAGCTCACCTAAAAACATGCCTTCGACACGGTCATCATTTACACGGACAGCCAGTCGGCCATTACCGCCGCCGCCAACCCCTACCCAAGCCCCACCCAGTACGTGGCCAAAACCATCTTCGAAAACAACCTAACCCTAACGAGCGCCCAAATCGATACTGAGCTCAGGTGGGTTCCGGCCCACAAAGGCATCGAAGGAAACGAAAAAGCTGACCAGATGGCCAAGGCGAAGTCCAAAAAACCAGAGGCCCACCCGAAGAAAGGGACCACCAAAAAGAAAACGATAACCAGGTCCGTCGTCCAAACCAAGACCAAAAAACGACTCTGGGAGAAATTCGAAGAATACGCAGGAAAGAAGATCCCGAAAAAACCTGACCAATATACCACCATCGATAAGTACGCCGCGGCCCGCGCCTTCCAGTTCCGAACAGGCAGAGGGTACATCCCGAACATGCTACCCTACAAAACTGACCAAAACATATGCACTTGCGGCCAGCCACAGTCCACCGAACACTATCTCCACAACTGCCCTTTCCCGGCCCCGTGGGGAAGGCTCATCGAAGGGCACACGACGAACGAGATCCTATACGAGAACCCTGACCTTTGGACCAAGCTGGTAGAAAAAGGACGCGGGAAACCCCCGCACACTGCCCCGAGCCCCCCGAGGATAGTGATAGCTAAAAGAGGAGGAACTTAAGACGGATAGGCTAAGAGAAGGAAGCGCTCTTGGGGATTTTTCTGTTTTAACGTTTTTCTTGCCTTATTTTTCCTTTGTTTTTCCTTTTTCCTTTGTTTCTTGCTTGTTTTTTACTTCTTTTTCAGTACGAGTAGGTGGAGGACCATCCTGTTTTCTTCGGCTATGTTCTTGCTTGTAATTAAGTGTAAATGCCCCGCTGGAGGAAATGGGATGTAAAATAAACAAAAAGGGAATAAAAGAAACGTCGCTTCATTATTTTGGGGCCATCAAGGCCTACACCCAGACAAACCTCATCGCCTTCTTTGCAAGAGACTTTCCTGCCATTCACCAGTCGCTGGCTTCTATCCAGTCTACTCTCACCACCATCGCCAATAGCTAGACGGACCTCGCCAACAGAGTCGCCGCCCTGGAGTCACGACCACCCCCGCCCGTAACTGAGACCCCAGCGCCCGTCGCTGAGGCCCTGCCCACCCCATGCGAAGTCCTTGAGTCCCTCAAGGACATCCAAAAACAACAAAAAGCGACCGCGAAAGACCTCAGGAAACTTCGTTCGATCGCCACCACCTCCACCTCCATTCCCGCCCCACAGCAAGCCCAAGACGCTCAGACCTGGGCCCAAGTCGTCTCCAAAAAACAGAAGAAGAAAGGTAGCCTGGTCACCCAAAAGGACCTTCTCCCAACTACCCCCCTTCCACTCCCACAGTACCCTACCCGCCGCGACTGAGAAATTATTGTCGATATCAAAGAACCATCGGCTTTCGGCGAGGACGCCCACATCCAGATCCGCGACCGAGTCAACTCGGCCCTTGACAAAGCCAAAGCACCTTCGTTCCTGCACATCCAGAGATGCCGAAACAACAATCCCACCACCCTCGTTCTCACTACCATGGAGACAGTCACCGCCGCCGCCGTCCTTTCCTACCGAACCGTTATCACAAAAGCTGTTGGTGAGTTTGCCGAAGTCAAAGGAATCAACCGCAATCATACATGGAAGAAGTATATTGTCCATGCCGTCCCCACTGCTACTGACCTCAACACCGTAGGACAGATGTCCCGACTCCGTCAAGAGATCGAATGCTACAACTCCGGTGTTACCCTCGCCATGACCCCGCGCTGGCTGACGTCCAGCTCCAAAATCAACAAACAGAATCACGGTTCGCTCGTGATTACTGTCATCGACAATAACAATGAGGCCCACATTCTCAAGGGTCTTACCATCCTCAACAAGACCCATCGCACCGTCAAGTACATTCCTTTCGGTGCCGACACCCAATGCTCCCGCTGCTCGAAGTTTGGACACCCAGTCTAGAACTGTCAGTCCCCTCCATGCTGCCGCCTCTGCGCTGGCCCCTACACCATCTCCAAACATACCTGCGGTGTCGCCGACTGCAAACAACCGAAAGGTTTCGCCTGCGAGAACACCGTTCTCCGATGCGCCAACTGCGCCGGCCCCCATAAAGCGAACGATCCAATCTGTATGACGATGATCCAGGCCAAACTCGCCGAGTCTAACAGGAAGGATAAGTCTACCACTATGGGTGGAGTTTAGTTTCTCTTTTCCGACCTCGTTTTTGTTTTTTCGCGATGTAACTAGTGTTTTTCTGCTTTGGTAAAGTGCGGAGGAGTTTGCGCGTTTCTCTTTCTCTCTTCTCTTTTGTTTTTCGCTCGGTCACGTAGTCTGCGTAGGGGGTTTTTCTTTCATTGCTTTAAGGTTCGCCTAGCGATTATTTTTCCCTGGCCAGCTTTTGTACGTAGTTGTCTGCGTTTCTTCCTTTCTTTCTTTTGGGTTTTCGGTACGAGTAGGCAGAGGATCATCGTGTACTCTTTAGTTATGTTTTTGCTCTTGGTTGAGTGTAGACGGCCCGCCGGGGGTATGCGATGTAAAATAACTTAATGGGAAAGTCATATAAGTCGCTTCATTATTTTATTTTGAAAATCATATAAGTCGCTTCATTATTTTCGCTCCTGTGTTACACGACTATGTCATATGCTCTTAATTGAGTGAGACGCCCCGTCCGTACATTAGTGATCGGAGGGAGGACAAGATAAGTCGCTTCATTATTTTTGCCTTTTTTGCAAGAGACTTTCCTGCTATCCAACAGTCGCTGGCTTCTATCCAGTCTACTCTCACCACCATCGCCAATACCCAGACGGACCTCGCCAACAGAGTCGCCGCCCTGGAGTCACGACCGCCCCCGCCCATAAGCGAAACCCCAGCGCCCGTCGCTGAGGCCCCGCCCACCCCACCCAAAGTCCTTGAGTCCCTCAAGGACATCCAAAAACAACAGAAAGCGACCGCAAAAGACCTCAGGAAACTTCGTTCGATCGCCACCACCTCCACCTCCCTCCCTGCCCCACAGCAAGCCTAGGACGCTCAGACCTGGGCCCAAGTCGTCTCCAAAAAACAAAAGAAGAAAGGTGGCCCAGTCACCCAGAAGGACCTTCTCCCAACCACCCCCCTTCCGCTCCCACAGTACCCCACCTGCCGCGACCGAGAAATTATTGTCGATATCAAAGAACCATCGGCTTTCGGCGAGGACGCTCACATCCAGATTCGCGACCGAGTCAACTCGGCCCTTGACAAAGCCAAAGCACCTTCGTTCCTGCGCATCCAAAGATGCCGAAACAACAATCCCACCACCCTCGTCCTCACTACTATGGAGACAGTCACCGCCGCCGCCGTCCTTTCCTACCGAACCGTCATCACGAAAGCTGTTGGCAAGTTTGCGGAAGTCAAAGGAATCAATCGCAATCACACATAGAAGAAGTATATTGTCCATGCCGTCCCCACTGCCACTGACCTCAACACCGTAGGACAGATGTCCCGACTCCGTCAAGAGATCGAATGCTACAACTCCGGTGTTACCCTCGCCATGACCCCGCGCTGGCTGACGTCCAGCTCCAAAATCAATAAACAGAATCACGGTTCACTCGTGATTACTGTCATCGACAACAACAACGAGGCCCGCATTCTCAAGGGTCTCACCATTCTCAACAACACCCGTCGCACCGTCAAGTACATCCCTTTCGGCGCCGACACCCAATGCTCCCGCTGCTCGAAGTTTAGACACCCGGTCCAGAACTGTCAGTCCCCTCCCTGCTGCCGCCTATGCGCCGGCCCCCACACCATCTCCGAGCATACCTGCGGTGTTGCCGACTGCAAACAACCGAAAGGTTTCACCTGCGAGAACACCGTTCTCCGATGCGCCAACTGCGCCGGCCCCCACAAAGCAAACGATCCAATCTGTATGACGCTGATCCAGGCCAAACTCGCCGAGTCTAACAGGAAGGATAAGTCTACCACTATGGGTGGAGTTTAGTTTCTCTTTCCCTACCTCGTTTTTGTTTTTTCGCGATGTAACTAGTGTTTTTCCGCTTTGGTAAAGTGCGGAGGAGTTTGCGCGTTTCTCTTTCTCTCTGCTCTTTTATTTTTCGCTCGGTCGCGTAGTCTGCGTAGGGGGTTTTTCTTTCATTGCTTTAAAGGTTCGCCTAGCGATTGTTTTTCCCTGGTCAGCTTTTGTACGTAGTTGTCTGCGTTTCTTCCTTTCTTTCTTTCAGGTTTTCGGTACGAGTAGGCGGAGGATCATCGTGTACTCTTTGGTTATGTTTTTGCTCTTGGTTGAGTGTAGACGCCCCGCCGGGGGTATGCGATGTCAAATAACTTAATGGGAAAATCATATAAGTCGCTTCATTATTTTATTAAGTGTAAATGCCCTGCTGGAGGAAATTGGGATGTAAAATAACAGTAATGGGAAAATCATATAAGTCGCTTCATTATTTTGGGTGAGGATGGTCTAGTGGTATGGCTGTCCTGGTGTCATTGTGCGGTAACGTGCAAGGTCGTGGGTTCAAATCCCACTCATCCTATTCTGTACCACGAATTACCGGTTGGTCGCGGGTTTTGTAGCGTAAGCGAGTTTTCCTCGACCATACAGGGTTGCATAATTACTGGTTCAGTCCCTGTAGGCGAATGCGACCGATGACCACAATGGCTGTATGAAGGGTTACACTGACAGTGCTTAGCGAGATCACTCCTGTATTACGCGACTATGTCATATGCTCTTAATTGAGTGCGACGCCCCATCCGTACATCAGTGATCCGAGGGTGGACAAGATAAGTCGCTTCATTATTTTTTTTTTTTTTTTTTTTTTCCCAGGCTTCTTTGACCCAGGCAGGCTTCTTTGAGTTCACGTATCTCATTCTTGAAATCAATACATTTTCACGTCTATTGTTTTCCAACACCGTCGCGATAATTTTTCTTCTTTGGAACCTGGATAAGGTTTGGTACACTGTACATAAAGAAGAATAACTATCAAGATGTCAGGCTCCTCCACACCCTACTCCTCCTTTAACCCCTCCCGCCATCCATGCCCCCCCCCTTTACCATTCGAACAAAGAGTAGCTGAGCTCGCAAATGTCCTAAAGAACACCGCTGAGAGTGGTGTCGTCGACGCAACTACTAAGAAAAGGGAACTACTCCTGCTACAGGACGAACCCAAAATACGACTATACTCCGAAGTCCTTTTACTGGAATTCCTAACCGAAACTCTACCAAAGATAACCCAAACTTTGGGGGCTTTGGTAGACCAGTCAAACGCCTAGGGTAAAGCCATCGCTGACCTCCTTGAAGGTCACAATGTAATCCGCGACCGTGTCGCCGCCCTCGATGACAACTTAAGTGAGATCCAACAGACGCTCCGCTCTGAAACTTCCAACAATGCGCTTGAGGAATCCCTCAAGAAGATCGAAAAAGCGACCAAAGAGACCTCAAAAAAGGTCAAAAAGATCGCAGAACCGAATATCGCCCCGAATGTGCCCGCTGCTAGCACTACAACACCCCCGCAACCACCACCTGAGGCAACTTGGGTGCAGGTGGTCTCAAAACGCACTAAGAAAGCAGCACCAGTTCCCCCTCTCCCCGCACAACTCAGCGACCGACGCTACCCTGCTAAGCGCGACCGTGAGATCATCATCACGACCGCTTCCGAGGTTGGCACCTTTGATCCCGTCAAGCTAAGGGATGCCGTCAATGACACTCTGGTGTCGGCAAAGGCCCCTGCCGCTCTCCGCATCTCTGCTGTTCGAAAGAACAACCAGTGCTCTGTTGTCTTAACCACCATCGAAGATGTCACCGTTTCCGCTGTGCTCGCATACCGTAACAGAATCGAAGACACCATCAAGGAATACTTCCCCACAGCCTCTGTTCAAAAGAATCACAGGTGGAAAAAGTACTTGGTGCATAACGTCCCCCACTCTCACACTGATGCATTTACCGAAGCAGACATGTTCCGTCGGGAAATTGAACACTTCAATAAAGGCATCACCCTAGCACAAACTCCTCGATGGTTACTACATAAAAGCGATCGAACAGGCAAGCAGGCTTCCTCCTTGGTCATAACAGTCATCGACGAAGACAATCAAAAGCACATTCTACAAGGAATTACCATCCTTACCTGCAAATGACGTGTCGAAAAGTACATTCCCTTCAACTCTGCGACACGATGCACCAACTGCCAGGAGTTTGGTCATCATCAAGCTCGCTGCCGAAACCCCCCACGATGTAACATATGCGCCGACGCACACCACACTTCAAAGCACACCTGCGGACACGACGAATGCAAAAAAGTCGGACGACTCTGCGACGATACGGTCCTAAAGTGCGCAAACTGCAAAGGCAAACATACTGCTTCCAATCCCTCGTGCCCGGCGTTCATCCAAGCGAAGGCACTGGCTGCCGCCCGGAAAGAGGAGGCCATTACCGTCACAATGGGTAGTGTATAGTTTTTTATCTTTACCTTTTCTTTAGATTTTTTCCTTTAGCGTAAAAGGTTCTGGCAGGTGGAGGAGGGTCTCTTTTCCTTTCTTCTTTCTACTTTGTTCTTTTATTTTCGTTCTTTCTTCGTAAGAGTCCGATAGATAGTTGTTGTAAGGTTCACTTCGCTAGGGATATCGGACGGGAAGGCTATTTTCACGGGACCATTTATGGCGCTTTTTCTACTGTACTGACACGACATCGTGTCTTTTTCTTTTTGAATGCGTGGTTTCTTTTCTGTTGGGGGAGAAAACGGGTGATACGCCATAGTCGTGGACTGCATGCGGACGGCCTAGGTAGCTATAGAAGAAGTAGAGTAGTTACCGAATAGAAATGAAACATCATCATCATCATCTTCATTATTTTTCAGGCCTCTCAGTTCTCACTTTCCCCCCCCTACATTCCACCCTCGGCTATTTCGAAGAATTCGCCTACCTTCACGATAGTCGGCTAAACTCAACACAAAACTTCTGTGCATTACTATACCTATCCTATCACTGCCTGGCCCTCGGATAGAGGTTGGAGCACCGCTCACAGGCCATGCTGAAAATAGGATAGCACTGACACGGTCGGAAAAAAGTCAAAATGTCCCAAAACAATCCCATCGTCATCTCCAGCCCAGAACTCTCCCCCCCCTCCTCCTTGAGCTCCGCCACCGAAGCCCACTCAGCCATCACCCCCACCCCTAACCCCTCCAACCTGGTTGTCATCCAGGGAGACCCTAACATCCACAGCTGGAGCCAAGACTACAGGCTCACCGAAGCTGAAGTCGAAAGACTCTAATTCGCCGAACAAAACCCGCTTATGCTTAGGGGCTCCTAAGCCACCCCCACCAACACCCAGTCCATGGGACACACAACCATCATTGAACAAGCTCACCAAGACATCGCCGCCCCCACCCAGCCTGGCAACATAGTCGAGATCGCCTTTGCCCTACCAGGATCCCCCCCCAGCAACACCGCACCCCACCAAATCACCGCAGAAGCTATGGAATTATTCTCGGACTACCAGCCCACGCAATCGCAAACCTACGACCCAGCATCGCCCCCGACCAACAAACAGATCATGGTCGAAGAACTTTTCAAAAGCCAAACACCACCAACCATCTCCTACACCACCTTCGCATACCCAAGATCCCGAAGCACCTCAATTGCATCCAACAGATCGATGCATGGTAGAAGCGAGTCCAGCGATGACTCGAACCACACGGCAATCCCCCTGGAAGAAAAAGGAAAAAGAAAACTAAACAAAACCCCAAGGCCCACCTTCTCCCCAATTCTCCAAACAGACCGCTACGAGCTAGCAAGAATGATGACAGACAGACAAGGCAAGACCTTCCAATATCTCATCGACGATGATGAGGAGAATAGTGGTCAAGTCAAAACAGGTGAAGTATACGGAGCACTAGGAACAGTGCTAAACCACATCTGGAGAAAACTAGACATCATGCACGAAGAAAACTGCACCCTCAAAAGAACCATCCTAGAAC
>JABYPW010002175.1:0-12148 GCA_016880775.1 Phymatotrichopsis omnivora | reverse complement strand
CACTTACCACAACGGTTTAATCCCTAAAATAAAAGCATTCTGCTCATGCAAGAAGAGAGGGGGGGGGGGATGTGCAAGGTATCGAGTGATAGTTCATGAATTTACCTTGGGATCGGCGTACAGACAAAATCGCTTTTTTCGTTGGCGTTTAGTTGTTGTCTATTGAACATGCAATAACGACATATCTTTTGGGAAAAAAATGTTTCCAGTTTGCGCTTGAACACTTTGCATTTTCGCCACAGTACCTTGCGAAAGGCGCATCATGTTAAACAGATGAGGAACCTCTACCAACGGCACATGCTATAAATCAGATGCGGAGGCACATTGGGGAATCTGAGAGGTGTCCTCAAATATTTGTCTGGAATGGTGAAATGGCCCCGGATTGCTGTGCTGCATGGAATTTGCATTTGTCACTCCAACAGCCCCAGGTATGGTCCCGCGCTCGAAGGATATTGTAGGAGGACTTAACACAATACGTAGCAACTTACTAGCAAGCTATTCAGTCAGGCTAAACGTAATTAGGCATCCCTTAGATCCTAAATATTTCTAGTAAGGGTTAACTTCATGGAAAGGCTTGAGGATCTCGCAAGGCTTTCTGATGTGTTTTACGTAGCCCGTGGTCCTGTTTTTCCATCTAACTGCCAAAAAAGGTAAAATGTCAACTGTACCAAGGATTAAAATACGTCTAACATGCGCTAGCAAGGCCCAGGAAACTTGGCGGAATGTACGAAGTTTGCTGCCAATGGCGCTGCCACCCCCCAGCTGTTTGGAGCTGGTAAAATTCCGATCCGTAGCCACCACAAGTACGTCTGCCTTCTCATAGCTGAGGAGTTGCCCCGGCCACGCACTCTGCTGTTTGCTTGTTAATTTGCTTTGCAGAAACGAGTTTCGAACTCCTCGAGCTTCCAGGGGCCGGTCGTGCGCATGTTTTACTCCTTCGTTGCGCTTTGACATTTTTACCTTTCGTCCGAAAATTTCTCGGACTTTGGCGCTTTGTACCAACAGGCAGATTCGCACTTCGTTACAATGGCGGGAAGTTCGCCGCCATGTTTCTTTCACCATGCAGCAGAGTATTTCCTTCAGTTTTTAGCGGGAATCGTGGCATCCTCTGGAGAAGTGTGATAGGCCATCGCTTGTATCAGGTTTTTAGTTTCTAGTTATACCGTGGCTTTGTTAGAGAGATCGGGAAAAATCCTTCTGCCTATGTCTTCACAGCATTCGAACATGTGGGAGACGCTAAGATATGATAAACAAATATTACTATGGAAGGGTAAATCGGAAAAGGGAATTACTATGGTGCCGGTCACCAATAATCGACCCTCGCGACACGACAAAAATACTCCTCCTTTCCAAGAGTGCCCATCTCCAACAACACTTTGAATTTAAAAAAAAAAAAAAAAAAGCTCTCTATAGATCTATTCTCTACGAAGTGAGGAACAATTCCATAGAAGCGAATTAAAAATATATTAAGTTTTGCGGGCTGTACACCGGTTAGAAGTTTGTATGGGAGAAAACCGAATGAACCATTACCTAATCCAGCTTAGTGATTACCTAAATAGGCATAGTGATATTCAAAATAGGTAAGATATTCTGTCCTTTTGAAACATTTATGCAGCTGAGGAAGCAAAAATGAATGACCTTAGGGGTCGATTTTAAACCAAGATTTAATGAACGGCATCGTACCGCCAATACAACATTTAGCCTCGCACGAGCATTCGTATGCGCAGGGGCCCGTACATCGCTAACATATGCTTAATCGAACCGCGAGCTTGCCGCACGTATTAGACAACCCTCGCTCAAACGACACTCGCAAAACCAACGGCGGGTACGGTAGACTAGACCATGCTACTTCACGCCCATCGCAGTGTTCTCGAGTCCCGGACATCTATGTGCCGACCCGTAGCTTGCACCTATGCCTCTTCCAGGGCGAGCGAGTAGCACACCCGACAACGCTCAAGTGCTCCGAACCAATTCGCCGACCTTTTCGCCACATATCTCTTGCGCATTCTTCACGATGTATTGTTCCCTGTCAACTCACTCCCGACATACTTCTTCGCTGGCATCTGAAAAATTGCACATTTTGCATCTAATTTTTTCCAATTTCCATTGGATTAACATGAGCGCGACTGACTGTTTAACCTTTGAGGCCAAAAGATGTGAAGAAAATAAGTCGTACAGCCCCCCGGAAAAGCTCCCCCCCGACAGCCAGATTCTCCTAGTGGTCGAAGAGCCCATTTTGCATCTTCTCACCGTCATGAATGGGAAAAATTCGTAGCCATACTGTCTTAGACGATCAATCCAAACCAAAAAAAAAAAAAAACGCAAAAGGGAATTGTGTGTGCCTATTTCTCTGCAATTTTTCTTTACACTTGATGTTGGTTGGACTAGCGGAAGTACTGCGAGCGGGCGCATTGTTTCATTTCCCATCTTTGCTATTCGGTTGCAAGATGCTACAATAATACAACGCCTAGGGCATAAATTCAACCCGGAAATCCACTTTACATGTATTAGCATAGCATCAAGTTATATCTCAATAACGGGGAAGATTGGAATTACCAATCACTCTTGCCGTCCCTGTTTTGACCGCGACACTTCACTGCCCTTCAGCCTTCCCTCGCCCAGCACTTGCGAGTTTCTTTGCCTTCTTCTGCCAAATCTGTGGTTACATAAGAGAAAGCATTCGACGTTCCCGCTTCATTTTCATACACTTCGTAAGTTTACACCTTACTACGGCTCAGACGTTGAATCCTTCGCCTTCTGCACATTCACTCACGATTTAATGATACAGCGCTCTATATCGACGATATTCTGAAGATGACGGAGAAGAATGAAGTGAAGTGGCGAGGCTTCTTGGGATCCGATGGCTCTGCCTCAGCATCTACTTCGACCTTCGCCCCGACGCCTGTTAATAGTGGCAACCATAGACCCTCTACAATAGACGACAGTTCTAACGTGCCTGTAGCAAATACCGGAGCGATTTCGCAGACCGAGGAAAGAAGTGGGATAGCCGTTTCTGACCCACAGCACCATGCATCGCTTAGGTAACGTGGAAACCTGCTGTATAATATCTTCAGCCTTCTGCTAACTTCGGGCCGAGTGCAGTCCCCAGAAGACGACACGGGAAAAAGTCGTGGAAAACCTCAATCCAGAGTACCGAGGCGAATATAACGATGGCTTAACCTTTCGCAAGTTCGGTAAGTTCACAACCTCAAAACCATCTAATCACGTTTTTATACAAAAAGTTTTCCTACTAACACTCGACTTTCAAAGATCTTTTGTCGGATTCATCTATTCAAAGTACTTTTATCTGGTATTGTCATAATCCCCACGGCTTTGAAAATCATCACGAAGGCCCGTATACAGTATTAGCACCATCTTGCATAGAATGCGGACATCCAATGTGTCCTGATTGCCATCAAGAAACTATTATTACATATTATAGCTAGGCAGCTTTTCAAGAGCTATGGTTTCCGTTGATGACAGCACATGGATCCCTCAACTGAGGAAACGGAATGCTATTCATCTTACATCAACGTTTATTGCTTTAACTCTTGAATTTTTTTTTTTTTTACTTTATAATTTTTTTTTCAACTTTTTCGAACTGTTGGAAGCCATAATCTTTTTTGGTTGGGAGTGGGGAGAGGCTCCTCGCTTTTGCTGTAAATCTTTCGCGTTTTGAATGTTTTTTGATTGGTTTTTGATTGGTTTTTGATTGGTTTTTTTTGTCCTTACGGTTCGAATTTTGTAGATTATCCTAACGGCGTGAGACTGGGTCGGAGGTTGATTGTTTGTGGTGGAAGATTGCTTGCGTTTATTGTACATTTTCAAGTGTACGGAGCAAAAACGGATGTAGTGAATGCAACGACAGCAGCATCGTTTGGCAAAAATATGTGTCGGGAATGGCAGTGTTATGGTGCCGGATTTGCATATATCATAACTTGTAGTCTACGCAGCAGCCAGAATGTAGCAAACAATGTTCTGTAATTATAGCCATATCTGCCAAAGTTTCAGAAATATTCCTATATTGCTTTTATCACATTGTCTTTACAGGATCCCACTCGCCCAGTATCCTCAGTTATTTTATGTCTAGTTAGCCCAATTCAGAAGCTTCATAGCTCACATACCAGTTATATTTAGTTAATAGTTTTTACTGATTACTATAACATCCAACTCCAAAAAAAAAAAAAAACTACCAAAATACTGATATCTTTAGTTTTCTTTCTAAGGGGTCCAAGGAGAAAAAAAAGAAAAAAGTACATCTCTAACACCCCAAAACCAAACTAAACACAGCTTTTTGAAGCTAATTTTCTATACTTAAAATAGCCTTCACCATCCAACAGCGGGGAGGTAAAATCTTTCCCGCAACTCTTCAATAAAGAGGACATGATGTTTGAAGGACGTGTTCATGTGTGCATCGAGGCCTAGGGCGACAATCACCGGGTAGTGGTGGCAGCACATGTATATGCACGTGCGCCGATAAAGCAACCGACTTGACAATATAGCCGACGAGTTGCTTGCGATCATGCGTGAACCCGTCGGGCTAAATACCGGAGATACGTGTTTAGGTCATGAATTCGTTTTTGCGTCGCATGCCAATAATGTCATCGACCGAGCATCCTGGACTTTTACGTACTCCCTAGAAGGCGAGTGATCAAATGTGAAGTTGGATTATGAGGTGGCTTTCTGGTAGAATGGTGGCGGGGAAAATCGCTCCCACAACGATGGCGATTTAGAGTACGATGGAGTTGATGCTGCGTAATTTGGAGGCTGTAGAGGCAAAGTGGAATTGTTTTGCGCTATTATTCCATCGTTTTCTAAAGTGGAGGATCTGGTAGAGTGGGAAATTAGTCATGGATGCTTTTCCTACACCGAAATGTTGAGATGTAGAATTTTTCGCTTCCAATGGTATCCTACAAAAAAGGCATGCAACCCCCAGACGAATTTTCAGAGTAGTGAACAAATACTTTCTGGGGAACACCTTTTGGACACGTTTCCCAAGATATATGTTTCCTGAGATGCTTTTAAGTGTGCAGGCTTGTGGGTGGACAAAATTTTCAACTAAACGAAGACGTAAAAGGCAAGAGATAGCGAGAGATATACGCCTCGAAATGAAACAAAGCTCTGCTATTTTCCCGGTACGCCGCAATTATCCACTGTGGACACTGATTTCCATATTGCTGCCTTGTATGTTACAGTCTCTCCAATTTATGTTGTCCTTGACAAAGTGGATTAATCGCAGAACAGCGGTACTCACGTAACATAACTAACCTGCAATTAAAGCAAACCGATGCAGCGGTATTTCCAACTCCCCGAAAGTGCACGGGAATCCTTATAAACTATATTTCCCGTGCCTTGCTGATTTCTCCGGTCACAATATATCCGAAATTTTTGGATGATGCGGCAGAAGGAGGGGAAAATAGTCATCCGAAATAATGAGTTTGATCGTGAGTGATATTTCATGATGAAATGTAAAAATTCCGTTTCTTTTTTTTTTTTGTTTTAATTTTAAGTATTCGTTTTTATTTTTTTTTATTTTTTTTTTTTTTTTGCAAAATATTTGAATACCTCTAGGGAATAAAAATCTATCTAATTTTTAGTGGTCTATGGGACATCCAGGAAATTTTTTATTGTGCCACACAGTCGTTTTGTATTCATCGACACCAAGTGATACAAAATACAAAAAAAAAAAAAAAAAAAAAAAAAAAAAAAAAAAAAAGACACAATCCGCACGTCTTTGTGCCAACGTACGTACGTCATTAGATACATTCGGAAAGGGGATTTGGCAGCTATCGCGAATTGACGTGGTGAAGGTGAATTTTCTGCGTAAGTTAGAGAACGCCTGCACAACCGACGCGGCCCCCAGGAAAGCAAGGCCATAGGGTGTTAAATATTAGTACATGGAATATTGGCATTTTCACTTTTTCTCGTGGTATTAAAGTAATTTCCTTTTTTTTTTTTTTTCTTTTTTTGTCGGTCTTTTTGTTGATATTACCTATTGTTATTTTTATTTTTATTATTCCCTTCTTCTTCCCTGCCTTATTTATTATTTTATTTTATTTATTTCATTTTATTTTATTTTATTTTATTCTTCCTTCCCTCCTCCTCCTGCTATGCCATCTCGATTAACAATTCTCAAGGTTTTCATTTGGTCTCATATTTTGTGCACGCCTACTGAAAATCGTTTCTTACCTTGACAAGTTAGTGGTTCAATGGCGGCAAATCTGGAAAAAAAAAACGGCAAAGAAAAAAACCAACCGCAGCAAGGATTGTATCATCCCCCTTACCTCCAAGTGCATTGCATCGGCTGAAACTCATTATGGTACCACCGACGTGACTCCCTGACCACTGGCGCATGCATCTGGTCATCAATGTGCACAGAATTCGACTTGCCCGCATAGACAATTGTCAAGAGCTAGAAGTATAACCACGCGTCCGGGTGCTCCACAGATCCGGTAAACAGGAGCACTAGGTTGAAGACCCAAATATAAAATTATTTTTTGTACTCTCCGAGAGATATCCGCTGGAGGGCAACAACAAACTTTGCAAGGTACGTTGATGGACCGCTCGACGGCGATCCCATTCCCCGCGAGCTCCACAGAAGATGCCTGTTCACCCGCGAAATACAAACTACAAGGACCAAAAATAAATCTCAAGAAAATATCCTGCTCACGCTTAGTAATCTCTGCACCGTATTCTCCATCCTTGTGGTACTCCCATACCATTTTCTTTTGCAAGAAAAAATTTCATCGATCATCCATGTTATCTTTCGCACCCCTTCCGCCAACACCTTACACCTATAAGAATGTTTGAGGCATTTAATACAACAAAAGACTCCTGTACCACGTTTTTTTTTTCTTTTTTTTTTTATTGTTCAATGTGATGTAGCTGTGCTCGGAAAACAACAAAGTTTCTCTCAAAAGGCGTGTGCCACCTTGCGAGATTTTTAGTTAGCGCGCATGGCATCCGAGGCAATTACAAAAATCTTGCGCTTCGATCCAGCCTCCGGTTTCATAACTCTGAAACTTGCTGACAAAGTTTCGGAGGTGCATCAAATCGAATGAATTTTCCTGGTACGACCAAGCTTCCTATACATCATCGACCACAAAACTGATGCTCGGCGGAACTCATTGGGATTGAATGGGACTAAGGTCTAAGCCGATAACTTGCGCTTCCAGATACTGACTACCGATATTTTTAGCGTAAAATAATCATGGCATTCAATTTTTTACAACTTAGTCGGCCATATCAATCGCCTATATTCCCGTTCCCGTTCCTACATCTAAATTCTTTGTGATGTCCAATCTCTGCCAACAGGAGCAACAAATAATTCACCACGAAAAGCCATCAAACAGCAATGATGCGTCAGATCGATCCGGTCTTGCTCTGCTTCATCATTAGGAAGCAAATATTTCCCCTGTAAAATCAAGTTGACAGGTTAATTTTGATTGCTTTTCCAGACTAGCACAGTTGAAATCCTCTTACCTCCTTGTATCCATTGTACCGTCGACCATTTTCGAAAACATGAGCTTTGGCACAGCTGAACAAAGAAGTGGTGTCGCTCTCGGGTCCTGTGAAATAGCCAGAAGAACTATCATCGAAATCTACACCGAAATTTGGATCCATCTCCAGCTCTTCGATCGGACTCTCGAAGTTCATAGTGGTAAAAAGAAAAAAGAAAAATATGAAAAGAAAAATATGAAAAGAAAGAAAATTCCAGTCGTAGATGAAGTGACTCAGTTTTTTGCCGCCCAAAAATTTTTCCGTTATAAATAAAGGGAAATTTAATAGGAGAATTCTATATGATTGATGTGTGTGTGTTATTCATTTTTATTCTTATTCTATATGATTGAAAGTCATGCTTGCTTATATGCTTACCGCCGAGGTCGATCACACCATCGGGTGCAACAACCGATGATTCTGAAACGGACCTGCATCCAGACAGCGTAAATTAAAGGTCCCAGAGCCGACGAACGATAAGTTCAAATGGTGGAGATGAGGAATGAAAGGGAGGATAGAAAGGAGAATTAGTGAGGATAGAACAAGCGAGAATAGAAAGACGTCAAGCTTGTAGTACTTCATTTTTGGTTGTTTCATCAAATTGTGATTAAGTGGCTACTATTGTTTTGGTTGAGTTGTTTTTCATTACTCAACGTCATTGAGGGGACAACGAAAATGGAGGTTTAATGAGATATGCATGCCAGTAAGCCCTCTTATCTACAAATTCAACTCAAAGTGGCTTGTGCATACTCTAACATTTACCCCCATACTCGTTGTAACCCCAACGACGTTATCTAGAAAGGATGAAAGTGTTAATGTTTCTCTTGCAATTGTGTGAATACGCCGAGAAAGTGGTAAACTCCGGGAACAAGGCCGGAGGGGTTAAGAGAGGCCTGAGTTATGTGCGCTTGTTTAATTTCCTTTTCAGAGCGATGGAAGGTAGTGGATGCTCTAGAAAAGATGATTTTCTTTTTTGCATAGGTACGGTAATCTTTCCTTTTTTGGAATTGATCAAAGCATCCCGTTAGCCTGTGCACAAGTCTTTGTAGAATAGTGCTAACACTGCACACACAGTTAAATAGGCTAGCTCTTGAATCAATCTGCGCAGCCGTAGATGGTAGAATCCCTAAAGAGATACTACACCTTAGATGGCATAGTTTATAGTCATTTTCGGCATGCCCTGTCGCCAAAAAGGTCCAGACGCCCTGACTCTGTCTTTAATTTATCTAATGTAACACCACAAGGCTTATATTGCCCTAAATAGTCTAAAAACTGATGAAGAATAATGTAAGTACTTTCATCTTCAATGTAGTAAAATTATTATTAGGCAAAAAAGACTTATGTGTGACAAGCGAGTGACAAACTGTGGTGTAAGCGCAAGCTCCAACAGAATTCGCGACCGCGAATTATATGCCAAAAAAAAAAAAAAAAAAAAAAAAAAAATAACTCCCGCCACGCTGAGTACAAATTTCTCTCCTTCTTATTTACGCACATATATGCATAAACATACTCCAGTCCATAAACTAACTACTGACGCCATTTGATGCCGTTATGCAGGTGGTTTTCTTCCGTAGGTACAATAAAACTTCGAATAGGCATGGTAATTCGGATTCCTCAAATCCGCATTAATTCCGGCTGAGAAATCATCCACATCCTTCTTATCCCACCCTAAGATGCGTGTGAATGGAGCTAGAGTAAAGCTTTCTACCCCATCCAAAATAGTCTGTTGCCAATATATCCCTAGCTTCTTTCCACTTTTTGTCTTCAGCCAAGGACCGATAGGTAATTTGAACAACTTTGCACCGACATCCACACATCCAATATCTTTCAAGTCCTCTGTACAGGAAATCACAGCTGAAATCGTCTGTCTTGCGCTCATAGATGCTGCCTTGTTCCAATTTTCTTTCCATCGATGCAAGAAACTTGATTCTGGGATGGAATTATCGTCTGAGGAGAATACGTCACAAAGTGCTTGCACTTCGATCCAGCCTCCCGGTTTTAAAGCTCTGAAAGCTTGCTGATAAAGTTTCGGCCAATCGTAGATAAAAGAGGCCATTTCTCGGAGGTATATGAAATCGAAGGAATTTTCCTGGTACGGCCAAGTTTCCTCTACATCGTCAACCACAAAACTGACGTTTGGCGGAACCAATTGTGGTTGAATAGGACTAAGGTCTAAGCCGATAACTTGCGCCCCCGGATACCGACTACCGATATTGTTAGCATAAATAAACATGTTATTAGAATTTTTGAACTTACTCGGCCATATCAATTGCCCATATTCCCGTTCCCGTTCCCACATCTAAAATTCTTTGTGGTGTCCAATCTCTGCCAACGGGAGCAACAAATAATTCACCACGAAGGGCCATCAAATAGCAGTGATGCGTCAGGTCGATCCGGTCTTGCTCTGCTTCATCATTAGGAAGCAAATATTTCCCCTGTAGAATCAAGTTAACAGGTTAATTTTGTTTGCTTTTCCAGACTAGCACAGCTGAAATCCTCTTACCTCCTTGTATCCATGGTACCGTCGACCGTTTTCGAAAACATGTGCTGTGGCACAGCTGAGCAATGAAGTGGTGTCGCTCTCGGGTCCTGTGAAATAATCAGAAGAACCGTCATCTATATCTGCACCGAAATTTGGATCGATATCCAGCTCTTCGATTGGACTCTCGGAGGTCATAGTGATAAAAAAAGAAAAAGAAAATTCCAGTCGTAGATGAAGATGACTCGGTTTTTTGCTTTTCAAATTTTTTTTCCCCGGGGGCGGTGTGTAATGCAAGCATTCAATATGATGGAGAGTAATGCTTGTTTATATTCGAATGGGACAATTTCTGTTCAAGATTGATCACACCATCGAGTGTAACAACCGGTAATTCTGAAATGGACCTGAATCCGGAGGGCTTAAATAAAAAGTCCTGGAGCCGACAAACGATACGTTCAAATGGTAGAGATGAGGATTGAAGGGGAGGATACATGAGAGGATAGTGAGTGGGGATGGGAGCCAGGGGCAATAGAAGACACTAAGCCCTTAGCCACCTGTCCTTGGGTTATATTAATCAAATTGTGGCTATGTGGTTGTTTAAGTTGTTTTTCAGTTTGTCTCATTACTAACCTGAAAAAGATAAAAAATATTTCTTTATCGATTGTATGAACACGGCGGCAGATGATAAATTTTGAGCACAAGACCGGAGGTGTGAAAAGGGGTCTGTGTTATGTGCGCTTTTTTATTTCCTTTATTCAGGGTAAGCGCAGGAAGTGGGATGACGAGGGGTTTCGGTATTTTTTCTTCGATTGGAGTGGGTCAAAGTATACCCTGCGAACCGATGTTCGAGACAAAACTTTCTGTATGGCACATCGGAGAATTAGTAAGGAGGTACTACACCTTAGATGCCATAGTTTAATAAAGTTATTTTCGTCATTCCCCGCAGTCAAAAATGGTCCAGACGCCCTAACTCTCAGAACTCGCGACCGCAAGTTATGGACAAAAAATAAAATAAAATAAGGTAGAGTAAAATAATAGCCGACACGCTGAGTAGAAATTTCTTCTTTATGCACATAGCTGCATATATATACTCGAGTACATAAACTAACCACTGACGGCATTTGATGCCGTTATGTAAGCGGTCTCCCCCCGTACGTGCAATAATACTTCGAATGACCATGATACTTCGGATTTCTCAAATCCGCATACATTCCGGCTAAGAAATCATCCACATCCTTCCTTTCCCACTTTAAGATGCGCGTAAATGTAGCTAAGGTACCGCCTTCCTACCCGTCCAAAAGACCCTATTGCCGGTGCGCTCCCAGATCCTTTGCATTTTTTCTCTTTAGCCAAGGACTAGTAGGGAATTTGAACAACTCTGCACCGACACCCACACATATCCAATATCTTTCAAGGCCTCTGTACAGGAAAGCATACCTGATGTCGTCTGTCTTCCGGTCATAAGTGCTGCCTTGTCCCAATTTTCTTTCCATCGATGCAAGAAACTTGATTTTGGGATGGAATTATCGTCTGAGGAGAATAAGTAACAAAATGCTTGCACTTCGATCCAGCCTCCCGGTTTTAGAGCTCTGAAAGCTTGCTGATAAAGTTTCGGCCAATCGTAGATAAAGGGGCTATGTCTCGGAGGTATATGAAATCGAAGGAATTTTTCTGGTACGGCCAAGTTTCCTCTACATCGTCAACCACAAAACTGACGTTTGGCGGAACCCATTGTGGTTGAATAGGACTAAGGTCTAAGCCGATAACCTGCGCTTCTAGATACTGACTGCCGATATTTTCAGCGTAAAATAATCATAGCATACAAATTTTTAGACTTACTTGGCCATATCAATTGGCCATATTCCTAATCCCGTTCCGACATCCAAATTCTTTGTGGTTTCCATTCTCTGCTTACAAGAGCGACAAATAATTCACCATAAAAGGTCACCAAACAGCAATGATGCATCAGATCCATCCGGTCTTGCTCCGCTTCATCCTTAGCAAGCAAATATTTTCCTTGTAAAATCAAGTTAACAGGTAAATTTTTTTTGCTTTCCTAACCAGCGCTGCTGAAATCCTCTCACCTCCTTGATTTATATTGCCACCTATATCTATGTTGACATTGAGATCTTCGGTTGGACTTTTAGAGGTCATAGCGGGTAAGAAAAAGGA
>JABYPW010002174.1:0-12157 GCA_016880775.1 Phymatotrichopsis omnivora | reverse complement strand
CCAGGATCGCGGAGCTCGGAGTAGCAGCCAACATGGACTGGGTACCAGCGCACCAAGGGATCACAGGAAACGAAGCCGCAGACGAAGAAGCCAAAAAAGCCTCCCAAGCCCCGATCACGAGAACGTCAGGGAAAAAGAAAACGTTAACCAGGGCCACGATCCGGCGCAGAATACGAACAACCTTGAAAACGGCGATGAAAGAGCTCACCGGAAAAGAAGAACCCTACACCGACAAGTACGATCACCTACCGAGATTCGTAGCGACAAGAGCCTACCAGTTCAGAACCGACCAAGCCTACATTCCAAACTTCATGCCGTGGGACCGAGAACACAACATTTGCGTGTGCGGAGAGACCCAGACGATTCAGCACTACCTCCTCGAATGCGAGTCCGAACTCAACCCCGCTAAAGGGAACCCAGAACGAAGCGACCTCAAGACCATACTCTACGACAACCCAGATGGCTGGAAGAAACTCGTCGACAAAGGCCTCGGAAGACCCCCAGGAAAGAAAGAAGCACCGGAGCCCCCGACGGTGACCGTGGACAAGTGAGAGTAGAAGGGAAAGAGGGGGATCTTTTTCTTTTCCTTTTTTGGTTGGTTTTTTCTTTTCCTTTTTCGAAGGTGGAGAGCGGTGGAGGCGGGGGGTTTTTTCTTTGGGTTTTTCTTTGCCATGACGCTCTTTTTTCTTCCTTTCTTCTCTAGTTAGTCCATCCTATTAAGTTAGCGAAAAAGACGCCCCGCTGGAGGAAAAAGTGTATTTAAATAGGGAAAAGAGTGTATCTGTCTTGTTGTCGGTACACCCTATGGAAACACCTCGCGGAGACCAACCCAGAAGCAGTGATCCAGATCATCCAACCGCTCATGCAACACGGAGTTCACCCCAAAAGCTTCAAGGACACACTAGGGATCGCCCTCGCAAAACCGAAAAAAGATTCGTACGAAAACCCAAACAGCTACCGGTGCATCTTTCTCATAAACACCCTGGGGAAAATACTGGAAAAAATCATCGCCGTCAGACTGTCGCAGCACGGAATCGACAACAACATGATCACCGAAAACCAGTACGGAGCGCTCCCAGGAAGATCGGTCACGGACGCGATAAACGCCCTCAAATACGACAGCAGATGGGAGCAAAACCAAGGAAACAAGGTCACCCTGCTTTTCATGGACATCGAAAAGGGCTTCGACAGGGTCAACAAAAAGAAAATGATCGAAATCCTGAGAAAAGGAAACACCCCAGAGTATATAGTCAGGTGGACCTGGTCCTTCCTCAGTCAAAGGAGCCTCAGCTTCTCAGACAAAGGAGCGCGATCAGACCCGAAGAACATCAACCCAGGAGTGCCGCAGGGCTCTCCAATCTCCCCCCTCCTTTTCAACATATACGTGGCAGAACTGACAAGAGACAGCGGGGCGCACATCAAAGTTTACATGTATGTAGATGATATCTGTCTCCTTTGTTCAGGGAAGAGCTAGGAAGAGAACTGCAGGGCGCTGGAGGAGTGCGTCAACAAGGTCTTGAAAAAGAAACTGGAAAGTCTTCTACTCTCACTATCGCCAGGCAAAACAGAACTGCAGCACGTCAGAGCAGAACCAAAGGACAGGCTACCAGTTACCATCCTAGGAGAAACGATCGAGCACAAGGACACAGTACGTTACCTCGGAGTAATGCTTCACAGAGGAGAAAAGTACACCCCGCACTGCCAACACAGACTGGGACAGGCACAGGCAAGCCTCCGAAACATCAGCAGACTGGCCACTGGAGCCAGAGGGCTCAGCGTGCACATGGCCAAAAGACTCGTCAAAGCAGTAATATACCCGTCGCTATACTACGGAGCGGACACCTTCCACCCGAACCTGATCACCGACAAAGCAACCAAAATCCTCGAAAAAGGATCGAGCCAAGCAGCAAAGTGGGCTTGCGGAATGTTCAGGACAGCCAACAACAGCAAGGCAATCCTGGAAGCAGGGCTCAATACCCCAGAACTGGAAATCCTAAGATACCAAAAGAACTACGGAGCCAGGATCCTCCAAATAGGAAAGGAACACCCAATTTACAGAAGAATCCCACACCTACCAGATAGACCCAACAAACAACCCAGACCACCTAGGAAACCAGCATGGAGCTGCAAAACTTTCTCGGGCACATGGTCCATGACGCGCATGCCACAAATCGACGCAATGCTCTGGACCATAAAAGAGGAACTAGGCGACAAACCCTTCTCGACCAACAAACTCGCCCCACCAGTAAGCGCATGGCCTATCAGCAACGAAGGAAGGCCAAATCTAGCGAGATTCAAAGAAAAAGAAGAACAGCTCGAAACGTTCCCAAGAGTCTTCGAAGACTGCCACCTTGCAATTTTCACGGACGCATCACAAGTAGGCGAACAAAACCAAGTGGGAGTAGGACTGGTCGCGTACCTCCAGAACAAAGAAATCCTCAGATTCAACAAAAGCCAAGGCCCAGGTTTCCAGGTGTTCGACGGAGAACTAGAGGCCATAAAACTCGCATTCGAAACATCGGTCAACATCAAAAAGAAGTTTCCGGAGCTCACAAGGATCACGGTGCTCAGCGACTCCCAGGCAGCCCTGAAAGCAGCACAGAACCCTTACCCCTCGGACACCCAACACGTCGCCCTAGACATCTTCAAAAAGAATACCGAAATCGCAAACCTCGGAGTAGCCGTCAACATGGACTGGGTCCCCGCGCACCAGGGAATCACAGGAAACGAAGCAGCCGACGAAGAAGCCAAAAAAGCCTCCCTAGCCCCGATCACGAAAACATCGGGAAAAAAGAAAACAGTAACCAGAGCCACAATCCGACGAAGAATCCGCACAACATTAAAAACAGCAATGAGGGAGCTCACTGGAAAAAAGGAACCCTACACCGACAAGTACGACCACCTCCCGAGGTTCGCAGCGACAAGAGCCTACCAGTTCAGAACCAACCAAGCCTACATCCCGAACTATATGGCGTGGGACAGAGAACACAACATCTGCGTGTGCGGAGAAACCCAAACGATAGAACACTATCTCCTAGAGTGCGAATCCGAGCTCAACCCCGCTAAAGGAAGCCCAAAACGAAACAGCCTCAAAACCATCCTCTATGACAACCCAGACGGTTGGAAGAAACTCGTCGACAAAGGCCTTGGAAGACCACCAGGAAATAAGGAAGCGCCGGAGCCCCCGAAGGTAGCCGTGGATAGGTGAGAGTAGAAGAGAAAGAGGGGGATTTTTCTTTTTCGTGTTTTTTCCTTTTTCCTTTTTCTTTCTTCTTTTTCTGGTGGGTTTTTTCGGAAGTTAGTGGGGGAACACTTTAGCCACGACGCTCTTTTTATTTCCTTTTACTCTAGTTAGTCCATCCTATTAAGTTAGCGAAAAAGACGCCCCGCTGGAGGAAAAGTGTAGTTAAAGTAGGGAATAGAATATGTCTGTCTTGTTGTCAGTCCATCCTATTAAGTTAGCGAAAAAGACGCCCCGCTGGAGGAAAAGTGTAGTTAGATAGGGAATAGAGTGTATCTGTCTTGTTGTCTTTCCTTCCTTCCTTCTTTAGCACATAGCTACCTTTTCTTCTCCGCAAGTACCATTGTACCAGCCTTTGAGTTATCTTCGAGCCTTAAAGAATATATTCGTCTTTTCTCGTCTTCAACATTTGAAGTCTACCCTGTTCATCATAGGAATGATATCTTCTAGTTGAGCTTTCATTTAGCTGAGATATCTGAGTTTACTCAGTAGCGTTTGCGAAGCGTGCCTGAGGTATCTTTACTGAGTCATATATGAACCATATAGAGTGATCCGTTACAATTGGCCTAGTTAGCTATGAGGTCATGATTGGGTGATCAGACTTATATTGTAGGAGACTACAATAAATTAGGAGTGAGGACCAAGAGTATGGTAGGCAATCATATTTAAATCAAGTACTAATCGCATCCTGTCCTTTCTAGACTCTTCTATAGGATTTAGTGATTAGGAATCAAGGGATGGTCTAGATTGTGAAATGGTTCTCTGTATTTCTATTTTATTTGTCATCTCTTTATTAGATTAGGTGAAGGAAGTTGTATTTAAGCACAAGTCTCTTCTGAGTCTTTGTTTCTTCCTTCCTTTCTTCTTTAGCACATAGCTACCTTATCTCCTCTATGATCACTATTATATAAGCCTTTGAGTTATCTTCTAGCCTTAAAGAATATATTTATTCTTCTCTCTTCTCAACAAAGTCTACCCTACAATTGTGGGAAAGATATCCTTTCAGTTGAGCTTTTGTTTAGCTAAGATATCTGAGTTCACTCAGTAGCATTTGCGAAGTGTGCCTAAGGTATCTTTACTAAGTCATATACGTGCTATATAGGGTGAGCTATCACACATTCCATCAAGATTCCTATATTCTTTCATAATTCCCTGCAAGGAGATTAGTATTATGATTAGGGAATCAGGGAAAGGTTTAGCATGATCATTCAGGACCTTCATAGAAGATAACTCTTCCAGTCTTGTCCTCCAACGATGTGACCTTTTGGTATATCACAATGAGATCAAGGTGACAATCATTGCCATTGATCGCATACATCTAATCTTATAAATGTTATGTTATCAATTCCTCACCTTGCTTAGTTACAGCTTGTTAGCAATAACACTCATCACGTGGTTCCATAGGTTATAGGGTGATTACAGGTTATAACATACCTTCTCATTGACCTAGAACAAGTTTTATACATGTCCTGGCAACTGGGTAGACTATTTAGTACAGTTGTCTATAATATGATACCCAATGAGGGACTCAGGATCAGTCATTGATCTTGCCGGGGTCAACCTAATAGCTGTACCCTAGGTGCAATTATAGAAAAACATAAACCTATAAGTGTTTACAGTAGATTACCACTTAATCACAATTATGTTTCATCTAGGAACAAGAAGAAAAGCAGCCTCTCAATATAAGTACAATTGGTCTAAAACTGAATTGCCTAAGGTAGTAAAAGAACTAATTACTCTACCTACCCTGAATAGATTAGAGCTGACTTCAACCAAAGACATTGAAACCTATTTGTCGGAAAGTCTGTGATCTGTCCATGAGGTTGTGTATAGGTACACCCTATATAAAATAATCTCTGCTTTCTCTAAGCCATAGTAGGATGAGGAGTTAAGCCAAGAATACAAAGTAGTCCATGTGATAAAATGTGAAGTAAATAACCTATAATCAAGGAAGGAGGTAGTGGCTACAAGAGCCCATTACTTCCAGAAAATCTGAAATAAAAGTGCAAAGTGCTAGGTATATATCATTAATGACCTGGATAGTAAGCTGTAGGACATCCACAAAAAAGCTATGAAATAATAACCTGCTACTCTCCCAATGGTTGGGGGAGCCTGAAACTTCAATAAAAGTATCTAAAATCTCAAGTCAGCATTCTTCCCATGGTGCTGTTCTAGGCCCAAATCTAATGAACTATGAGTCACAGGGGACCCTCTACACATTTTGGAACTCCAAGAATTTATCCACAGTATTAAGACGTAGAATATGCCTGGACCCAATAGAATCCTAAACCAAGTATAGAAAAGAATTTTCTTGATTTGTCTAGAAATTTTTGTCTGCCTCCTCTTACTAGTTATGGAGTCGGGGTTCTACCTATAAGCTTTTTTATAGGAAACCTGGTTATAATTCCCAAACTGGGCAAGGCTAATTACCTAGTCCCCTAAGCACACTACCCAATTATGATACTAAACACATCCTTCAAGCTCATTGAGGTAGTAATATATGAGCAGCTCTACAAGGAATGCATCAGCAAAGATGTACTATACCTACTATAGTTTGGCTCCATCACAAGACATTTGTCATCTGATGCCATCTAGTACATTATTGAAAAGCTCTTAGATTATGTCTGAGCTGGTATGGGGACTGTTGCAGTTTTTCTCAATGTCAATGGAGGGTTTAGTAACATTGACTTAGTCAAACTAGATATAAATCTGGAGTCATCTGGTATTTTAGCTACAATAATAGTATGTGTCTAGTTTTTCTTGAAACCATATCAAGCTCAAGTAATCAACTCATTTACCACTAAATCTGGGTTTCAGGATCTCACCTGTGGGTCACCACAGTGAAGCCTAATCTCTCTACTCCTTTTCAATATCTCTCTCTTATGTGTTGTAAATTCACTTGATGAAGGCTGTCTGTTGTAGAAACTAGGCAATCGTGGAAACATCTATCTGGTATATATACCTAATCTTGCTATCATAGTATATACCACCTCCATCATAGCTTGACATAGCTACAAGCAGAGGTTCTTTAGACGACCCCTAGCAGGGTCATAAAGATAAAATAAAATGAATTTCCCCCCCCCCTCCCTATCATAGTATATACCCAAAACATACTGCTTCTGTAATCCAATAGTGAGGATGTGGTGTACCTAGCATAATGCAAAAGTAAAGAGGCCAGAATTCCATTTGCCCTAGCTAAATTGGGAATCGTTCTCTTTGCAACATCACATGTATAGTATGTAAGTGTAATCGATCACCCTATATTGATCGTATATGACTCAGTAAAGAAACCTCAGGCATACTTCATAAATATTACTGAGTGAACTTAGATATCTCAGCTAAATAAAAGCTTAACTGGAAGATATCTTTCCTATGATGATTAGGTGGACTTCAGAAGTAGAAGATAGAAAGACGAATATATTCTTTAGGGCTCAAAGATAACTCAATGGCTATCACAATGGTGATTATAGAGAAGACAAGAAGCTATATGCTAAAGAAGGAAGGAAGGAAACAAGATAAGACAAGGATACTCTTTTCCTTCGGTCACACTCTCTAGTGGGCAGTACTATTTACGAACTTAATCGAATGGCCTAACTAAGAGAGGGAGCGATACATCGCTAAGTGCTATCAGGGTAACCCTTCATACGGCTATTGTGATCATCGGTCACATTCGCTTACAAGGACTGAACCAGTAATTAGGCAACCTTGCACAGTCAGGGAAAACTCACTTATGCTACAAAACCTGCGACTAACTGGTAATTCGTGGTATGGAATGGGATGAGTGGGATTTGAACCTACGACATTGCACATTACTGCACAACGACACCAGGACAGCCATACTACTAGACCATCCTCGCGCCACAAGACAAGACAAGAACATCCACGTACTTATATATCCCATCCTTCACCTGAGCTGATAAAGAGATGATAAATGAAATAGAAACACCAAGAACCACTCCACATTCTATACTATTTCCTGATTCCTAATCTCTGAATCTGTAAAGGACAACTCCTTCAGCGATACAACTGTTGCTCAGTCTGTATCGGGGGTTTTAGGTAAATCAGGATAGAAGAAGATACACAACTCTGTAGAGGACTCAAGAGATATGCATTGAGCGAAGCAACGATGTGCTGAAGGTTTGTGGGAATAACTCTTTATTCCGAAGGTGTATACTTAAGATACTGCGTGAAGAAGAAAGAGAAAGAAATACAAGACCGCGAGATTTCCTTCTCTTTTATACCAATCGCCAAGAGCACTGCCTCCCTTCTAGAGCAGTCTCTGTAAAACCTGTTTTGTCCACATGACCCTTTTTCACACGTCATTCAACCTAAACACTGTTCTCATGACCTCCACAAGGCAGACAGCTGAACATGAGTGACCATACATAACCGAGTGATAATTCATGACTCGTAATGTGGAATTCCAAAGAACATTACTAACAATAGGAAACACAAGGAGAATACAACAAGTAGGAAAGTACATGACCACGGTTCATTACAGAATCATATAGAAGAGTGCAGAAAGGACATGATAGGATTAGTACTTGATTTGACTATGATCACATATCTCCCTTCAGGCCTCACTCCTGATGAGAGATAGTCTCCTGTAATACAAGTCCGATCGCCTAGCCATGACCTCATAGCTGACTAGGCCAATGTTACGTCATGCTGCTAGCTGATTTTGTAGTAACTGTGGGGCTGACTTCCCATACCTAATCATGGCTAATGGCAAATCTATACCATGCTATGCTACACTATGAGGTCATATGACAGAGGATCATCTCCAGAGCACTTAACATAATAGTGAAGGGTAAAGACAGCATACTCACATGTTGATATTCTAAGCGTAACCTCTATCATAGTGTATTGTCTAGGTACCTTGATGCTGACCACTACCGGTGTTCATAACAGCAAGGACTCAGCCAAACTATAGATTTAGGTTGACTTAATGGAAATCAAGTTATTTTAGCATATCCAGTGGCTCAGGATCTAACTCTCATGCTTTTTAGACTTCAGTCCTCACATACCCAAAAGGTGTAGATTTGCCTACTTCTATTGGTTAAAACACAAACACCTTCACTAACATCTCCCACTCACCTACTATTGCACCTTTATGATGGTAGTAGCTCTACCCATTATAGGCTTCAGATTAGAATGCATCCCTAGAGATGTAGTATCTACTATATCCAGCCTGCTCTATAAACTATTCAACTGCATCTCTAATGATATCCTGGGAATATGGAGAGGTGCCCTACTCATGACCTCTAGGTATAAAGGGGACTTATATGCGATTCCCATTTAAGTTATTTTACATCCCATACCCCCCAGCGGGGCGTTTACACTCAACCAAGAGTAAGAACATAACCAGAGAGTTTAGGATGATCCTCCGCCTACTCATACCAGGAACCTGAAAAGAAAGAGGAAAAGAAACGCAGAAAACTATGTACAAAAGCTGACCGGGGAAAAACAATCACTAGGCAAACCTTAAATCAATGAAAGAAAAAACCCCCTATGCAGACTACGTGACCGAGCGATAAATACAAGAGAAGAGTGAAAGAGAAACGTGCAAACTCCTCAGCACTTTACTGAAGTAGAGAAACACTAGTTACATCGTGAGAGAACAAAAGCAATTTAAGGAAAGAGAAACTAAACTCCTCCCATTGTAGTGGACTTATCCTTTCTGTTAGACTCAGTAAGTTTGGCTTGAATCATCGTCATGCAGATTAGATTATTTGCTTTGTGGGGGCTAGAGCAGTTCACACATCAGAGGACGGTGTTCTCACAGGCAAAGCCTTTTGGTTGTTTGCAGTCGGCAAAACTGCAGGTATGTTCTAATATTGTATAGGGGCCAGTGCAAAGTCAGCAGCAAGGAGGGGACTGGCAGTTCTGGACTGGGTGTCCAAACTTCGAACAGCGAGAGCACTGGGTGTCGGTACTGAATGGGATGTATTTGACAGTGCAACCAGTTTTGTTAAGGATGGTGAGACCCTTTAGGATGCAGGCCTCGTTATTGTTATCGATAACAGTAATCACAAGTGAGCTTTGATTCTGTTTGTTGATTTTGGAGCTAGACATCAGTCAGCGCAGGGTCATGGCGAGGGTAACACCGGAGTTGTAGTACTCGATTTCCTGTCGGAGTGGGGACATATGTCCTACAGTGTTCAGATCAGTGGCAGTTGGGATGGGATGGACGATGTACTTCTTCCATATGTGATTGTAGTTGATTCCTTTGACTTCCGCGAACTCGCCAACAGCTTTGGTGATGACGGGTCAGTAGGCAAGGACAGTGGCGGCGGTGACTGTCTCCATGGTGGTGAGAACAAGTGTGGTGGGATTATTATTGCGACACCGTTGGATGTGCAGGAATGAGGGAGCTTTAGCTTTATCCAGTGCCGCATTGACACGGTCGCGGATTTGAATGTGTGCGTCTTCGCTAAAGGCCAATGATTCCTTGATATCGACAATTATTTCTTGGTTACGGCGGGTAGGATAGTGTGGGGGGGGGAAGGGGGCTGGTTGGGAGAAGGTCCTTCTAGGTGACCAGACCACCCTTCTTCTTTGGCTTTTTGGAAACTACTTGAACTGAGGTCTGAGCGTCTTGGGCTTGTTGTGGGATGAGGAGGGAGGTAGAGGTGGTGGCGATCGAGTGAAGTTTCCTAAGATCCTTCGCAGTTGCTTTTTGTTGCTTTTGTATTTCCTTGAGGGACTCAAGGACTTCAGGTAGGCTGGGCGGGGTCTTAGAGATGGGCGCTGGGGTCTCAGTTGTGGGCAGGGGCATTCGCAACTCCCAGGCGGCGACTTGGTTAGCGAGGTAGACCTGGCCAGCGATGATGGTGTCAAGTTTTGTATGGACAATGTCCAATGAGAGATTGATTTTGGGGAGGTCACTTGCAAAGAAACTGATCAGGTTGGTGGCATTAAAGGTGTCCACTACGTGGATTCCAGCCTGTTGAGTTCCTAGGAAAGCTCATCCTTCTTTTGCATTATGTCCCAGGAGTTTGCCGAAATTGGAGTTCAGTAGGTCTTCCTAGATTTTCCTTAGGGCCTCGGTACATTCCATCGCTTATGGGGGGAAGGAGCTCACCTGGGAGCCCTTGGGGAAGTAGAGTTTGGGGAAGGGGAGGGGGGGAGGGGAGGGGGTGTACGAAGATATCGCTTAAAAGTTAAGGATTCGAAAATCATCGAAAGCCGTGATATTTTCAAAAAAGAGGAATGAGAAGTATGCGAGGCCTCCTGGGTATAAAGCATACCTACCCCTATTTGAGGTCTGGATACCCTACAAATAGTGCTCAGCTACTGGGAGACTACTTTTCATAGATACCTAATATCCTATTTACTATAACTAGCTAAAACTTGACTTTAGTGATAAAGGGGTAGGCTTAGTGAGGTAGATAATGCTAAGGAAAAAGGTAGCTCAGGCATAGAATGAGTCTCCCTTAAACAAGCTATTCTGAGAGTTCAGCCTATTCTTAGCTAGAAAGACCATTCTCATAGGATGGGACTCTGATCCCCCTAAACACCTATCCCCTCCCCTTCTGTATGTATATAAGGAACAGGATATTACAATCCTAGCAGAGTTCTCATCGACAGGGGTAAAAGGTCTATTGATAGGGGGCTTCTCCTTTTTTACAATCGTATACATGAACTTGAGTCAGATAACTACCTAGTCTTCTCCAATAGGTTTAAGGAAGAAAATAATATGTGTAGCTTTGGAGCAGTCCTCTACACTAAAGCTATCTACTGCTCTTTGGAATTAGTAGAGGAAACCTGTGGAGGCCTTGGTGTTTCTATCGAAGTCTTCTATGTAGAATTATAGGGTATCATTGAAGGGCTTCAGCTACTACTCAATGAAACCCTCACTCTCAGCACATCCTGCTCTAGGGCTATGTGTTGTATGGATAATCAAGTAGCTCTTATAATATTAACTAACCTACCTATAGGTTATGCTAGTTTTTGGAGCTGTACGGTAGCTAGCCTTGCAAGCGAGCTATAATAATTAAATGTGTCATTTACATTTGTGTGGTCCTGATGTCATAAAAACATTGTAGGCAATAAAAAAGCTGATGAGCTTGCTAATCATGGTACTAAGGGCTCATCATATAAGAACCTAATCGCTTGCCCATTGCTTAAATGAATAAGTTAATACAAAGTAAAGAAGGTGCACAACACTCCACTAGCTCATGGGTCATCTAGGTATAGTGCGCTGGTCTACGATAAAAAACTTGACCCAGTTTTCACACTCCCCTGACCCTCAGGGATTTAGCTAGCTAGACTGAGAATAGGGTTCAACTCATTCCTAGTATCGCAAGTCTTTTGTGAATGCCACCTATGCTTATGCTGTTCCCATGCATGTACAGACTTCCCATACTACCTTTTTACATGCCCTATATATGTAGATGCCAGAAATGTGTACTTTGACAAACTAAATCTGAATGACTACCATAAGATAGTCTATTTACAGAAACATGTGAAAAGGCTAACAACCTTCATAAAACTCAGCAGGCTTGGTACTAAAGACTTGGTCAAATGCAAGCTCGCCCTAAGGCAGGACAGAGATACATGCTTATCTGTCAAGGAAGAAGAGTGAACTGGGTATGGTGAGCTTATTGAAGTGCCCCCCAAAAGCAACATATATTTTTCCCTTTTTCTTTTATCTCTTCTCTTTTCCTTTTTTCTTGAGTGGTTTTAGATTAATTTTTTTTTTTTCCATTTGTTTCAGCAAACCTGAACTGGTTGTTTCCTTTCCATTCCACTTACCCCATCCAAACAAAAAAAAAAAAAAAAAAGAAAAAAAGAAAAAAGGAAAGAACAGGTTTCTTCTCATGTAGACGCCTATTTATGGCAGAATCCCATGATATAGCTAACTTGCTCATTTTGTTTCATGTCGATGATCTGCTGGGAGCTGGAGCATGTATG
>JABYPW010002173.1:0-12161 GCA_016880775.1 Phymatotrichopsis omnivora | reverse complement strand
GAAGGGGGGGGGGGGGGGGAGAATCCGATTTATATTTAATTTAGGTACAGGACCAGGGGAAAATAAGCGGGATCAGCCGGCACACAGCTATGCCCTAAAGCGTAGCTCAAGAGAGCAGGTACTGGCGCTTTAAATAAGCAGATCTGAGGGAGGGATGAGGGGTGTGGTGGAGGGAAACAGGTTTTCTGTTCTGGCAACGCCTCAGGATTTGCGGTGAAATTATACGCTCTGTTTTTCACTCAAAAAGTTGAGAGAGAGGGGGGAGGGCGCATAATGAAAAAATAAAAATAAATAAAATAAATTAAAATTAAAATTAAAAAATAAACTAAAATAAACCAAAAATTAAAACCGAATACAAAATTTTCAATTATTCGTGGGGGTTTCTTTCGGACAGAATGAACTTTGGGAATGGCAAACTATCGAACTAATAAGTTTAAATTTTATACTTAAATTAAAGACACGTGCTGCAAGTTTATTTTCACAAAAACCTTTGTTATTTGGGGCAATGATTCTGAGATTGAGCTTTCCTCTGACGCTGGTTAAGCCGCATGCAACTGGTGTTGGCTTTCAGCAACTGTAAGTCTGCAGATATCAATGATATTGTCCACATTTTCCCGCTATTACCCCGGAGATTCTCCGTACTTCTCTTTTCTACCAAAAAATAAGCTACAATTTACGAAGGAGTATTTCCTACATTCAAAAAAACCCCGAACACAGTTCGATACTTCACAGTCAAGCAAAATAAGCCAGTGGGCTTTCCTAGTTGATATATAGCTCGACTCTACCAAGGGTGCGGGTAATTCGAGCAACTGGGTACATTGATCCATTGTGGTTGCTCTTTGGCAAGCTACATATACATGCATGAGAACGCCGGCGATGTTTAGGAACGAAATAGCTTTTTACATGTATAGCTGTTGGCTAGAAAAAAAGGTTATTCTTGGCATCCTAGATGCCTCGGGTGAAGATTGATGAGCGACATGGGAGAAAGAGGCCTCTTAAGGGCTCGCAAAATGTACCGTAGTTGCTGCAGTGTATTATTAGTCACGGTATATATCGGCCAGCATCAGATGGCGCATTTGCAACAGCTGGAAATTCTTCATACACGCAGCTCAACGGGTTACACCTCACAATAACAGGAGCGCAGCAGGCTCACTTGGCCTTCTTCCAAATTCTTCTTCGCGTACACCCACACAACATCAAACGTTCCGCACCGATACTCATTCCTTTCCATACAATCTCCACATTTCGTTCTCTCCCAAGAATCAGCGGAAAAGAAAATATCCATTCAAGTTTTGCGACTAATTCTTAAAGAAATTTAGCCACTTAGGTATATAAAATAATATTCCGATATGTTTCTCTCCCACGCCAAAATTTTGAAACTGTTTTTAGAGTAACACTTACCTATCTAGACCTCTTTTCCACCCTTTCCTTTCTTCCATCCCGTTCTAAATTTTCTGCCGAACCTCCTCAGCATGGTCATCAAACCAAACAACCTCATAATCCTCATTGTCACAATTGTGACGTTTCTTTGCATTTTGCTCGTTTGGCTAGGGTTTCGTTATATCGCGCATGCTACTACCCAGATCAACTACCAACTCCATCGCCATGCACTGCTTGAAGAAGGCCGCATTCCGACTCCGGAAATGACTATGGAGGAGCGAGAGGCGATGCAGGAGAGACGTATCTATGAAGCTGAGCAGGAGAGGGAGCGGCGTCAGGAAGGACCGACGGTTGTTGTAGTTGAGGAGGATTAGAAGGTTTGGAAAACAAGCAGGTGATTATCGAGAAATGCACGATACTTAGTAAGTATAGATAGGCTAATTCCTTTATTTTCTTGCTAGCGCAGCTGCAATGCATACTTGCTAAGGTAAGATTTAGGTTTTGCGAAAATAGCCACTATGTCTGTTATATCCTTTATTGTGGAAAAGGTCAGCAAATTGAAATAGTGAAAGCAATGTGGTATCTTGGGGAAAATAAAAGCATATGGCTTTGGCGCGGTATTATCCATCGATGTACGGAAGATGCTACATATGTGCAATACCGAGCCGACTTCATTTGTTTGCCAAGAGACTCTTAACGATTTTAGGTTGTTGTTACTATTTTATGCAGGCGCTATTGAATTGGTAGGTTGATTTGTACATGTGCGTGGCCCGTTCGTACCCTGCTCTTTTGCTGTTATTACATCTCTAGCTTTGGGTAAGCCTTAGGAATAAACTTTGTCAACATCGTCCAGCCACAATTAATTTTTGAGATTGTTAGTTGCAATTTGAAATCTTTATCACCCTCTCCGTGGTAGTTGGAATTTGAATCTACTATTCATGCCTAGCTTTGCCAAGCCTTCTCACGAAGAACAGTCAAGTATTATGTTCTCATGATCTTGTTTTCAACCACTCCAATGTCGATGAATCATATGCATGCACACGGTGGATATTCCTCAACGAAGAGCGCATTAAAGTAGTACTAGTACACATATATGCACCATGCACATCTTCCAATGTCCGCTACTCCCCTTTCGACTTTCGCTTCCATTAGTTACACGTACCCCCAAATGTATGAGATTTAATTTACGCTTTCAATTTCAAGCTCATGGAATTATGTTGACACTCCTTTCCGGTAGAATTTACTACCATTTTAACAGAATTCCTTGTACATGTATATACTCGAGTATGTACTATGACCATGGAGCGTGTGCCACTAAGTAATTAGGAGCACCTTATCCTCGTAACTCTATCGAGATCGACGCTATTAGTTCCCGATGAAGTGAGTGATGTCGATAAGTTAGTCAGCATTATTAATGACAACCGACATCCTCGTGACCAGTGCAGATTCTCATCTGATTGCAGATACGCGTGCCATCATTTATTCTTTGGCCTACAAAATTAGCTGCTGTACTCTCTAGTATAATGTGCTAAAATGCGGTGGTACCATTAGCGGCTACTCAAAAACAGAAACTCTATTACCACCATTGAATGCTAATTTCTCCGGGGACTAGTTTCATCAAGGAGTTTCTACCGGACGAAGGCGATGTCAGGAGTTCTGTGGAAGAATATGGCTGAAAGTCGTAAAGAGGATATTATCTTTGTAATTAAGGCTGCTTCCGTCAGAAAATTTTTGAGGTGAGCTTTGTCAATTTTTCACTTTCATGCTAGCTGGCTGGTTATATGAGAGTGTAACCTAGAAGGATAGGTACAGATTCCAACGATTGACAGGAAGGTGTGATTTCCTTGCATAATACGAAATAGCTCCAGTAGGCTAGGCATTAGAGTACGTATCCATTTAAGTCGAATTACCGAACCGCGCTAAAGTATTCAATTTCCATAGTGTCGGGAATCGATACATGAGCGGATGCAGAAGTAGTCATCGGTGTTGTAGTGAGCTATAGACTCATTCATTATACCCCCTAAGCAACAGATTTAATCATTAAATTGTTCAAAAATTTCTCTAACACTCAATTCAACTTTTGTATCCTCCACCTAAAACTCTTGCAAGTTGAATTTTGCTCCTTTGCTGTTTCAACTTTTCACATGCAAAACCTATTTATCTTCCCGAAAATATTTCTCACTTCATACATTCCACCAAGTCTCTTTGCAGATTATTCTTTGCCTTGCAATATTTCTTCCATTAAGTGCATACCCAGCACAATCTGTTTGTTCTATCTCGCTAACTTCTTTTTACTCAGTACTCCTTCCAGCTAAAATCCCACCTTCGCCATCTGTTACGCTCTTTACCGTTGGCTGCATCAAAGAGCAATGAATGTAGGTTCTATATCTCGACCCTTCTCAGTACTTCTCTCCTCCATCACCTTAATCGCATTACTAATTGAGTCTCGATCTGGCGCATGCATTCCATCTGGGAGTATACTATTCTCTGCAGGTCCTGGATTGCTCTCATTTCCAGAATCAGAAGCAATATATCTTGAGGAAATTCCGGCACTATACGGTTGCTGGACCTCCTGAACAGACATTGGCCTTCGTCTCAAATTTCTGTAAGGGTCATAATTAATCCATGGATTGCGATGTGGTGACAAATCTCGGACCGATGAAGCATATCTGAAATTTATGGGAGAAGAATCAGAATAGAAAGTGCCCGGCATACGGAAATTTGAAGTGGAAAAATCGGAGTTCGGAGAGAATAAACCAGGACAGGAGGACACTAACGAATGATATGAGAGAGTTGTTTCGGAAATGGAAGGTCTGGTACTGGGTGTTGAGTCGTTACTGAGGACTGATAATGGCGTAACGTAAGATCCGGAAGAGGGGTTATCGACAGATATGGAAGCATCCCCTTGGCAAGAAAAGTAATCATCCGAAAATCGTCCTTCTGAAGGTGTCTCGTATGGTCTGATCGTCGATCCAATATTTGATACGGATCCAATTGCACTCGGTGCACCTTTTGAAGATGCACTTGGGGTCCAATCCGTGGTGACATAATCTGGCGTGGAACTTGGTTCACTACGAACGGTGGTATTTCCTGCGTCCATAGAACCAATCTGACTAGGGGCATCTAAGCATTCAATAGTGGAATTTAGATCTATTGAAGACCAATTTGATGGATCATAAGATTGTGTTGTCACTCCCAAAGACGAAGGTTCCTTCGCCGGTGCACCTTCTGACGGTGATAGACCATGCAGCCTTTCCGGCGAGGTATCGTCAGAAACCATTGAAAGGGTAGAAGGGGTCGGCAGATATGGATCTCGCAACTGAAAACTCATTAGGATTCTCTAAAGAATTCACGAACTCTATGTGCAAGGAATTAGCACGTGTCCCCACTTCTGTCAAATTTTCGACTCTATCTGACAATGAGCCCAGTAAATAGGCGGATGGGCTTGACGATACTACCTCTGAAAAGGCAGAAGCACCAGGGTTTGCCGCTGGGGTTAATCGGTATCCGTTATCGCCAGATACGGCGGTTATTGTTGTCGCACCTGTTGACACTGTTTCTGCAGACTCTTCCGCAGAAAAATGAGGATCAGTTGCACTCTCCTCTCTCTCAGCGGGAGTTGTTGGTGTCATCGAGGTTGCAGGAGAAGCCCTTTGAAATGAAAAAGGAGGAAATGCAAGTGAAAAAAGAGTGGGAGGTGAAGAGGGAGAGGAAGGCCCGGGGCGCAGACGTCGCTGCGCTGTCCAATCTTGGCACTTGCTCCGGCTGCAATGGCGGCCGCAATTGCGGCTTCGAATACTGTTGTTGTGAGCTCGGTTAACTCTAATACGATTGCTCTGATGACCATGGCGGATTTGGCCATCTTGAGTTGGATGGGCCCGGCTGTCGTTACTCGGATGACGATGATATTGTTTCCCAAGCCTTAAGCTCTTGCTCCTATCTCGTTTTCCATCACACGTACCTACCCCTTGGTAAACAGCCGCAACGAAAAAATTCAAAACAGCCGATGTCTTGGTCGGCTTCCGTTTTGCGTTGGTCTCCTTCCGAACTTATCCCACGCAGTTTATGCTTTCTTTCTTTGGGGTAATAATGCTCCACTATTGCTTCTTTCTGGTTGCGGCGTTTCTGCCTGGGTCTCATCGCAAAATAATATATTAGGCCAAGAATCACTATGAGTGCAACGACGGATGCAGTGACGCTGATAGTGGTGGCAATAGCTCTAGTGGCGTCGTGATCATAGACAAAAGATATCGTGGGTTCGGTATGTAATTGGCTAGGTTAAGGAATTGGAAACATGAAAAGGAAGTCTGTGGGGCCGTCAAGACCACGTGATATATGATGATCGTTCACGCGTCTTCCAATCTTTTGGGGGTTGGTATTGCCGACTCAGGAGGGCTAGGAATAGAGAGTTTCGAAATGATAGTCAGTTGTACTATATCGAAAAACAATGCCGCGCAAACAGAAAGGCTGGAGTATATGGCACTGCCGATACGAACTTTCCGCCGAGATTTATCGGAATAAATTCAAAACCAAAAGAAAAATGAAAAACGATAGAAACTATCAGGTGGGAAAGCTCCGGTGAGGGCGAGAAGAGTATTTTTATAGCGACTTCATTCCCTGAATATTTTGGGCAATTTTTTACTCTTGGAAACTTTGTGAGAAAGGGTATTTACAACAAGGAGGAGCGTGACTTAAACATGAATTCTCGAGCCTTCCTTTAAATTCCTGGGTAGATGGATAGCTGCCAGTACCCGTCGGTAACTGACGTATGTGAATCATGCGGGAAGCATCTAGGTTGACAGCTGTTTGTCAAAGAATGATAAGTTGTCATAAATCACTTTTTACCACGTTTCTGCCAATAGTTGTTAATACGAGGGAAATAGAGAAAGTTTCGACGACAAACCTTGAAGAATGTAAAGTCTCGGCTGTTATCACATCGTTTGCGATTACGGTGGAACACAGCACTATAGATACGTTCTTTGCCTTAATCCAGCTATTCAACCGTAAAGGTAATTTTTTTTAATCATTTGGGCAATAAGACAACTTGGAGGACAAATTTGATTCACTTTTTCATTATAGCTGCTCACGCGTATGCACTCCAAATCACACAAACACGCTACATGTACTGGTACATTCAATTGGTATATCGGAAACCCCCGTTTTTATTGCTGTACTAATTATTCCTATTTCCTGTAAACATGTTACCCCGACCTAAATTCTAACAGGGCTACACCCCGGCCCTCTATGCAATGTAGATTCTCCGGTAGAGGAAGAGCCTGCAGTTGTAACCCTGTTGAGTTGACGATCTCCTAAATCTCTGTGATTTGCATTGGGGGCGAGGAGCGCAAGAATTTCGTCAGAGGGATTAACGTCTTCGAAAACCTGTGTAGAAGAAGCGTCAAAAAATTGAGTACTAGAGCTATTTGTTCCAGAACCATTATGGACCGGCGCCGCTATGTTGTTGGGATTGGTAATGGGTACAGCGCTCGAATCACCCACACCTGTCTCTTCTAAAACTCTACTAAGAGGTCCCGAACTCCTCCGACGGCGAGAAATACCACGAAAAGGCAGCCCAGCACCAGGAATGATAGCAGTTTCCTGGGTGCCGGGGTCGTTGGGGGAGATATCGGTGGCTGGGTCATTACTGGAAGATGTGTCTTCGCCAGAGTTTCTGTTGTGGTAGCCGGCTTCGATATCATGACGGCGGCAGTGAGTCCCTGTCATAGCGTAGGCATGGTCTCGGGTAGCATTGGGGTCGTTTTGTTGCTTCCACGATTGGCATAGCTTCCAAAAACAGAAAGCGACAACGAAGAGGCCAAGAAGAGAACCAACAATTATTCCAGCGCGATGAGCATCAGAATAGGTATCCCATGGCTCTACTCGTTGTTCAATCTCGGATGTAGTGGTTGTTGGAAGTGCTGCGGTCCTATCGAAGGAAGTGGTGGCAGTCGTGGTGGTCGTCGAGGTGAAGGAAACAGACCTAGTGGATGCGGGTCGCTGAGGGGCATTAAAACTCCCTGTGGTGGTGAGGATGGTAATGGTGATCCCAGTGGGGAGTGCATACGTAAGTGAATACGTGAGAACTAACTCTGTGGTGATTGAGGAAAGAACTGGAACCGTCGAATCGATGATATTTCCCAAGTTGGTGGAGGAGCCAGCGAATTCATCAGTGCCCCAGGGCCAGCCAGCGGGTGGCAGCGGTGTATAAGTGGGAAGTATGTCCCCAGTAATGGCAGCAATGGAGATGCCCGGGTCCATTTCGTATTCAAGGTGTGGATCAATTTTATTGATCTTGAGGTTTTTGGGAGAGGACGTAGAAGAGGACGTAGAAAGGGTAAGGGAGCTCGAGATGTGCTTGATCATAGGTTGGATTGGCATTTTGACACCAGGTCAAACTGGGTGTGATTTGGCGATCTGCAGCGCGATTTTCAGAACTACCCCGAAAATCATCTCCGTGCGAGCTGTATAATTCGATCAATTTGCGAGGAATGTCAGGAAATATCGGGATATAAGGAGTGCCTCTACGAAATTTTACAACCGTACTTGAGAACTTTCAATACGCAAGGAAGCGAATAGAATAACTCTTTTTCTTGAAGAAGCTAATTTATCCAATTAAATAATAGATGTCACCTTTCTCTTCAATTTTTTTTCAACGCTCAAAAAAAAAAAAAAAAAAACACCGATTACGAAGACACGTCATTGCTTCCCGGTAATCTAGATGGATATGAAGGGGGTACCCGGCAACATGGGTCTATCTACCCATCAGATTCCCCAAGCTTCTATGCCATTTGCTTATGTTTCAATCAAATGCGGATGCACACTGCTTTTTACTCAATGTTTGTGCCCGAAAAATAATGGAATACACATTTCATCCATGGGAAATTACTCCCGAACGCGCTTGCTACGCCCAAAACCGGGTTGTGTGCTTCTTCTCTCCTTCATACTTGAACATTTGACTCTCCTTTAAGCCACCAGGTCAATAAATTCTCCATGAAAACGATACAGCAAACGTCACTCTGAGCAATTGCGGACCACGAACGAATCGTTTTATAACGAGTGATTTTTCATGATGCAGACGCTTGCTTATAGCTGCTCTCTATCCTACCAAAATTATATCTAAGCAACCAGGTGAATCTAGCTTCCATTGCTAGCCCACCTTCTTTATATGTGCCCAGCTCAAAGAAACGTAAAGGAGAAAATGTAGAAAAAAAAATTTCGCTACTATTCATAATAAGTAATGCCTATACCATTCATATATAACTATGGACACATTTAGTGAAATAAATAGATTCCTGCACCATGATCCTCTCGAGGCACAGGTGGCTATTTTCCTTAGCGCAATCTCCAACTTAGATTCCCACATTTGCCAGTGATCGACGCTGATTCGAATTTCGCATTTTTTCTTTTTTCGAAGATGCCAATGTCGACTTAGCCGTCCCTGCCCTCCCGTTTTGCTTCACACCACCACCACCAACACCAGCAACACTACCATAAAGCGGAGCAGGCCGATCAGCACTATCGAAAAAATATTTGGCAAAGGTGGCGTCCACGTCTCTCGGACTCTGTTAGCTACGGGATTACTTTCATTACCTCTCCCTCGGTACTCCTCCTTGCTGTCCCGTTCCAGATGGAGCAACCGCAGCTGAGGCCTTGAAGAAGGTTCTGAAATTTGTCTGGGAATATTACCACAAATCAGGTTCCTGCACCCCGTGTGGAATTTGTTATCACCTTCTTGTCGATCGAAGCGAATTCTTGGAGGGCCTAGATATAAACCAGAAGCTTGCGGCGCTAAGGAAGCTTCTTATCATGAGGCCTCAAAATTCCTAGAAATTTCCAGAATGGTTCCTTCAAGAGGTCGATAAGGTATTGCAGTATGCACATTTTAAGGTCCAAAAATTTACCTCTACCAACGAGATTTGTTCTATTGTAGAGTTGACTGGCTTGGATGAAGATTTGGGAGTCTTCGGAAAAATTGCGGTGTGGAGGGGGGATATCACTACACTCAAGGATATTACGGCCGTTGTCACAGCAGCAAATGAAACATTGCTGGGTTGCTTTAAACCTTCACATGCATGTGTTGATAATTCAATCCATTCCGCCGCCGGTCCGAGGTTGAGGCAGGATTGCAAATGGATTATTGAAACCCAAGGATCTCCCGAATCTCCAGGCGCAGTGAAGGTTACTAAAGGTTATAATCTTTACGCTTCCTTTGTCTTGCATACCGTTGGCCCGAAGGTTAAGAAGACCAAGGAAATGGGAAGTATTGAAGCCGAGCAGCCGAGAAGTTGCTATCGGAGCTACTTGGATGTAATGGAAAAGCTATCAGGAGAGAAGGGAACAAAGTCAATTGCTTTCCCATGCATTTCCACCGGTTGCAATGGGTTTCCAGCAGAAGAGGCAGTCTATATAGCGGTGGAAGTCGTGGCAAATTATCTCTTCGAGCACCTGAAGACTACAATTGGAAAAATAATCTTTAACGTTTATAACTACAACGACTTGGCTATCTATACCGCGAGGCTTAATGTTCTAATAGCTGTGATATATCCAGAAATCCCAGCTTCTTTAAAAGCTAAGGACACAGAAATTTGCAGGAAGCCCGTCAGAACCTCTGATCTTCTGCAAGCTATTGAATGGATAGGGTCGGCAACCCATCTTCCAATCACCGCTGGTGCAGGATTTTCGACTGCGGAGGGGCTTGACTTTTGACGATCAGGAGCTTTTTAAGGCCAATTTTCTGGGAATGTGTAATGGAGGCTTTCGCACACTTTACAATCTTGTTAATTTTAATGCTCGGAGAAATGAAGAGGAGCAATGGCGGTATTTCTTTTCGTACATGAAATTTCTGGCAGACTGGCCTGCACATATCGGCTCTTCTGCTCACGGCAAGCTTCTCAAAATAGCTAGACATGTAGGGAAATTTGCTCGTAGGGGAGATAAAAGATGGTTTGTGAAAACTTCAAATACAGATGAACTTTTCTCGAAATATGGATTTAATCCAGAGAGAATTTTTACTCCGCAAGGAAGCTATCAAGTCTTTCAGTGCATTGGTAACTGTAGGCAGCATGCAATTTTTCCTTCGCCGCCATTCTTGGATAAGGCGTTACCATACTTAGACCCCGCCATGAATCTCCTGGTGAAGCCGTATCCAGAGGATATTATTCCAAAGTGCACTTTTTGCGGTGGGCAGTTGCATTTTTGCATTGATGGCCAAAGTTGGTTTAATGGCCGGATGTTCCGGAAGAGGAACCAGAGGTATCGCAAATTCGTGGTGAAGGCAATGGAATCCATGAAGCACGAGCAGGGAAGTTTTGTGGTGCTGGAATTGGGGGTTGGATTTAGTGTTCCAGAGGCCTTGGGGACTCCGAATGAGGAACTGGCATACAAGGATGGGGTAAAGTTTATTAGGGTTGGGTTGAATGGAAGTGAGATTGTACCATGGGAATTGAAGGGAGCGGTTGGTCTCGGGGAGGATGCAGCTTGGGTTGTTAATGAAATCTTTGAGGGTTTGGGATTGGAATAAGTAAATAACATAATTTCTCTAAAGTGGCTGCGCATCGCCGACATGTACATGCACAAGAATTGCACATCCTTGGTTTGGACAATAATTGTAATGAGTCTCCTGTTCTTAGCTTGAAAATTCGCTGGGATGTAAAAAAGACTCTCCTTGGGTGAATTTGTTCTGCCAAGTAAAAAAAAAAAAAAAAAAATTAAAAAATTAAAAAATTAAAAAAGAAGAAATCCCGCTTGCTAGTTAAAATGGGATTTCATATTTCGTTTTCTACGCTTTCATGATTTCCTGTCGTGTAGTTTTCTTTCTGGCCACTGGCTACTTGCTTGCCAGTGGAGTCGTGTTCGAGAAAAAAAAGGGAGGGGAAGAGGGAGAGAGAAAGAGAGAGAGAGAAAGATGTTCCAATTTTTTTTCCACCTAAATATCCAGGGAATGCTTCTAGAGTTCACAAATATTATCAAGTATTTACAACTACGAACTCCATCCTCTCCATATTTAAATTTCTGCCAAATCTTTATCTGGCTCTAGGGCTGCTTTCAGAAATTTCTCGGGAGTAGAAAATTCAATATCGATGTAACTTTATGACAGATTTAAAGCCATTTCCAATTACACCGAGATAACGGTGGCTAGTGGATATGTTCCAAAAAGCGAGTAATTATCAGCAGATATATGAATGCCAGATGTGCCAAAACCTTGTCCACGGCGCCGTGAGCTGAGTACTGAGATACAGTATAAGATTTTTCTCATGCACGAATACAGCAGCTTATTTTTCGACCCCAACTAAAGTAGTGGCCAGGCCTGCAGTAAATACGATGGAAATTTAATAAGACGGATTTATGGTACCATTTTTTCATCATGTCCAACCATACAAACAACTCCTATGAATTTCGGTACTTTCTTCACGGCGACGTGTATTGCGAAATTACTGTTGACAGCACCATGGAATTGCTACTGAAAATCAAGAAGATTTTTAATCCCATGATGGATTTCGTTAGCTATACGCCCCACGGCGCTGTGAACAGCGCCAAAACCCAAATTAGCAGAAGAAACGGAGGCAATATATATATTTTTAAAAATAATTTTACAATTTTGGAATTAAAAGATATCTGAAAGTATAACCCCCTCCCATAACCCCTTGCCAACAATTATTCAATGCTAGTTGAGCAAACTTATAAGTCCACAAAATATCACTCGACACATGATATATGTAAGCATGTGAGAAACTGAGGCAATTGGCCATATTGATAGATTTGGATTGTTATAGTTAGGCTTT
>JABYPW010002172.1:0-12165 GCA_016880775.1 Phymatotrichopsis omnivora | reverse complement strand
GCATTGCATTAACAGCATTATCGACTTTTTTTTTTTTTTTTTGTTTTATCATAGTACTACTGCACCTACTGCGCCTTTCCTTGCTTTTTTTGTTTCCCCCCTTTTTTCTTATAATACCTGTCGATTCTACTTTTTGTCTGTTTTCCATTTTCATATTAATTTGGCGGTTTTTTTTTTCTTTTGTTGATCATTGTGGGGAAATCCTTGAAACTTTCGTGCATGCGGTATATCAAAATTGGGATCGGATTAAAGGGGTTTGGCAGCTTTTTACATATTTTAGGTTGTGGGGAATGGGGCATGGAAAGGTTATTGTGAAGTTTTGGGCAGGCTTGGGTATATTTTTTTCTTTTTTTTTTTTCTTTGTATTCTTCGTTTTGTTCGGTATATTTTATATATCTCTTTTCGTGTGTCGGGGCAATGATTTATTATTATTTCCTGCTCCTTTTTTTTTTTTATTTTGTATTCTTCGTTTTGTTCGGTATATTTTATATATCTCTTTTCGTGTGGCGGGGCCATGGTTTATTATTTCCTGCTTTTACTATTTTATTTTCTATCTTTTTTTTTTTTTTTTTTTTTTTTTTTTTTTTTTTTTTTTACTGGGTGGTAAGTGGGGTTTACTCTGTTTGGAAGGTTGGTTTTTTAAGGTGGTTTTTGCAACAGGGATTTGTGAAGGATGCGGATAATTTACTTGATTTTGGTGAATTTTTTTTTTTTTTTTTTTTTTTAAGTATGGTTTGTCCCGACGATAGGCCCGAAGAAAACGGAAGGGAACAGATGAGGGGCGATTGAAAAACACAAGGAGGTGACGGGACGCGATGCATATTGGACAGTGAGTTGGTATGTATTTAAATTGACGGGGGGGAGTGAGTGCGATTCCGTATTGGTGTTTGAAATCGTTTTTGCCAAATGTTCGAAATTGGAAAGGGAGTACGTAATCCTATTGGATGAAACGTGTGAAAGAGAAAGTTATATAAAAATTTTACTTTTTTTCCCCTTCTTTCCCTTTACATATTGTTTTTTGAGGCGCGGTTTGAACTGGGTTGTGGTGGTAGGTTGTTTTTTTGTATCCGAAAGCGGAGAAAGGGTGGGGGACCGGAATACTTATTATTGTTGGGACTCGGAGCAGAGAGTGGATTGGAAGATAAGAGACCGTTTAGAGCTTATAGTTGATAGGGTGAATTATAAACATCAACCGGATTGGATGGGGGCGGGGGGGGGAAAGGACGAGGTCATGAGATATCACTCGATGCGTGGAGATAAGCTGAATCGAGTTTTTGGATGGAAGTGGAACTGAATCAGGCTACAAAGCTTTTAGCTTGTGTGTAGTTGGTAGGTTTCTTCCATCTGAATACTATGGGGGCCCCAATGAAAGTTACAGAATTGTTTTTTTTTTTTTTTCTTTTTTTCTTTTTTTCTTTTTCCTTTTTTGGCTCGCTGATGGATTTTCTTTGGCCACTCCGTAGTGCCATAGGAGAATACGTGTACGGAAACAAGAAGAAACGGAGACTTGAAGAATGGATCCTATTCTGCTGTTTGGGTTTTGCTTTGGATGTGTACGATTTGATAGCTGGTTAACTTCCTAAGTCACGGTGGTTTATTCATGATGGCTCCATTCATGGTGGTCCCGCTCACGATGATGATGGAGGTGCAGGGGAGGCTGTACGTGTAACGTTTGCAGCAGAGACAGATGCAGCACTTGCAACAATCGATGAGGGAGGCGGAGGTTTCGGAGGAGTTGGCGGTGGATTCAGAGGAGATAGCGGAGGATTCTGAGTAGCAGCAATATGTTGAAAAGATGCACAAAATGGGTTTTTTTTCTGTGGGCATTTGGTTACTGGTTGGTTTGGCTCGAATTATCAGAGATTGGAATTGAGGATATGATATTTAGGCAATTTAAGCAATGCGAGTGATATTTTGTGATTAAAAATGCATCGAAATATTAGGTTACGAAAGTTTAGCTATGTCTTAGTTTTCCGGCTCCTAATTTGAGTCCTTGACCACCTTCCTCCTTCGCTTGATAATATTATTTGAGCTCCATTTTGGTAAATTTTCACCACAATTCTGGATTCACTGATCATCCGGGCCAATAACATATATACGGGGGTGAATCGACGAAGTTTATTTTGCTGTTATACTACCCAACGCTACTGTGGGTGATCAAATACTCACATCCCGTAATTAGGACTATACTCGTGCATTATTAAGCTGTATGTTTCAATCATGAAGGGTCAAGGCTATAGTTGGTGACCTCCAACGGCAAGCATCGGAGACTTTGTGACCGACAGTACCAAAGTGTTGTCTTGCACATTTACCCTTTGATACACAGCTCAAACCGGAACAGGTCATTTCTGGCCCCAGTTAAGTTCAAAATCGGCCTTTTCCATTACCGTCTTGAAAAACTAAACTACGCAAAGGATCCTATCCCTCGCTCATTCTTTCTAGGTAGCGAGGACCGTGGGTATGACGTTTCCGGGGTATTCAAACCTCGAAATATTTATAAAGCCGGATTGTAAATCTGCAGTCGATCCGTTTCCGCAAGGAGTTCGGGACCAGATACCGCAGAAATCCAACGTTGCGAGTCAAGCGATGACAGAAGATGACGCCCACGTTCGTAATGAGTACCGGCAATTTCCTGATATACTCTTACATGTAAGTGGCAGATTAAAAAAAATGTGGAGTACTACACGGTGTTACATTCACATGAGTGAGAGTTTGAGTTACTTCGTGGCGGTACACCAACAACGGCGAGAATTTGTAAACCAAATGGTTATAACCTCGTTTGGTTGTTTCACTGAACTCGGTTGCATCGGCTTGCGTGAACCGAACCTGGGAATATCTCTTGGATTTTACGCTCAGATTTTAGCTAACCTCAAAAGTAGTCGACTTGCAGAAGAGCACGGACCATCGGTGTTTGTTTCCTGCAGAGTCAAAATGACAAATCGATAGTTTTAATACTACTGATATGTACGGTCCTCCGATAACGAGGTGTTTTTTTTTTTGTTTTTTTTTTAATTTCAAAAAAAAGGGGTCCGCGAGACACATTCAAGAATAATGTCTACAAGGGGACTCCAAAAGTGGATCTCTTTGCGCTTTAACAGGATACATCCTTGTTTTTTTTTTTTATGCAAGTGTCAGAAGCGGGAAAAGATTCAACGATGGAAGAACCGTAACCATCAGTAATATCGAAAAAAAAAAAAAAAAAAAAAAATACCAATATAATGTTGGCACAAGTATTCCAAATTCGTAGCCTGGTCGATCAACCTAGCAACTTGCTTGGGTATCTCTAACTCTTCGCCAGGTTTAAAGTCCGTTCCTGCAAGCAAGAATTAATTACTATCCAAACCCCCAATGGAGATCTAAATGAACATACCAGTAAGCTTAGCCTTGACACGTTCAAGAACTTGCATAGCACGTTCGTTCTGCATCTCCGGCTTGCGTTGCTCTGCACCTCCATTAGCATAATATTCCTCAACTGTAGTGAGAACTCCAAGCATACCATGATCTTCGCCATTGGCCGTATTCCTCAACCGCATCAAGTCCGCATGATCTAAAGCTGCCACACTTCTCCGTCTCTCGCCAGGAACACTCGGTCCTACATCCGCCGCCGGGCTCTCCTTGGTGCCCAAACGCCAATGCATCAAAGGATCGTGCATGAATGCCTCGAGTACAGCCATAAGAGATTCCTTATTCTCTCTAAGAACCTTCATAACTGCCTCACAAGTGGTTCTGAAACTACCCTCGATATTGCTAACTTCCATAGCATACGTCAACATCCTGGTAAGCCTGAAAGGCACTTTTTCTGGATACTTCTCACGATGCATGGCGACTTCGAAGCAATCACCAAAATCGATGTGAATGACTTTTCCGGTAATACGATCGAGCATCAAGTTGGAGGGATGACGATCTCCGAGACCAAGAATATAGCCAACCATTGACATGACCCCCAAAGATCTGGTGTAGTTTGTACGACGGTCCAACCAAGCTTCTGAGCTCTTACTCTTGAGCCAAAGTACTCTGTAAAGGTCCTGTCCGGTAGTGTTGTCCAATGCGTAGCCAAACACCTCGACTTTCTGCATAAGTGTCAAATTATCGTAATCCGGAGCCATTTGCAACATGATACGGTGCTCGATATTGAGGAGAATCTTTCGGCTCTCACGGTACTCTCGAATCAGGACATGAAGGGTATCACTGTTAGGAACCCATCCAAGAAGGCCGGAGTTTTGAGAAAGCGGGATAACTGGGAACCGCTGAATGTTCAAGTGTCGCTTGAAACACTCAGAGTCCACCGAGAGCAGTGTGTTGACAAGTCCAAACAACTGCATCACGCGTTCATCCTGCCGGATATCTTCGTGACCCTTAAGGGCATACTGGTAAGGAATTCCATCGCTACCCTTGATAGTCAACTTACGGGGCCTCTGCTTCGAAGAAATGACGCTGAAAGTCGGCTCGAAGCTCATGATCCTCACAACAGGTTTTCCAGTGGCGTATGTACCTAGTAGAGTCAGCGGTATCCCATTATCAAGCAATTTTAAGACTTACCAGGTACAGCCAAGTCGAGATCATGTGCAGCCAGCAGCTTAGGCGAGACATATTGCAGATCTAATGAATTAAGTTGAGGTAACTGCTTGGTGATCTTACGGAAGACCTGATAGTAAAGATCCCAAGCCTGGTTGAGATCTCCAACTTCTCCAGTCCTCTTGTAAGTTATACACCATTCCTTGGCTTCATGCAAGTCTCTACCGAATGCCTGGTGAAAAGAAATTTCTCTGAGAGTCTCCGGACCCTGTCCCATAATTAGCTCTGATCCACCTTTACCCAAATATCGAATCACTTACTCGCTCTAGCATCTCATGCAGTGGCTCCAGCGTCTTAAACATCATCTCGATATTATGGTCGCCAAAGTACAACCTGGAAGCTTCCTCAAGTCCTTCATGCCAAAGCTCATGCCACAAAACAGCAACGCGAATCAGTTCCTGACTAACAACCTCCGCCTGCTCAACTAACTGAGGGCTGTGGGCCTTCATGCTGTCCATGATCTGGGCCGCAGATTTCTGCCGTCTCGAGAAGTGTGATTTTGCTGCGACTGTCAAAGGATAGACCAATGCCTGAGGGTGTGCGCGTCCAACTTCTGACAGCAACTGGTGAATTGAATGTCTGACAATTGCCTCTGGCTGATTAATCCTAGCAATAAGTTGAGGAATGACTTCTAACCAGGTGTCGACACTAACGGCAGTAAATCCTTCGGTAACAGCAGCATTGACGTCTGGATGACCACCATGAGAAAACCAGAGAGTTAACAGCCGGAGGGTGTCTTGCAGAGAGCTTCCGGAAGAAAGAGAGATTGATCGGAAGAACCCACTGACGGCTGGAATAACGTGATCATTTAACATATCGGGGCCAATCATCTCTCCGTTTCTCCCTTCGGGGGCTAAGGTAGTAACAACTTCGAAGTTCGCCAAAGCCCACGCATGCCACGCCTTGTACCAATCTTTGTGAAACTGAGTGGCCTTGTGGTAGGAATTCAGAATAGCTTCCGCTTCTCTAGGGTTTGTATGCCAATTCCTACTCAGCGCCACCTGCCATTCACCTTGCTTTAAATAACATCTGGCGAGAAGGCGAGTATGCTCGTCGTCTATGTTGATGGGCATAAGTGGTTGTTGGGCACCATGGAGAATCATTCCGTTGGCAGCAGTCGTACGTAGATCATTTGATAAGGAGTTTGTGAACAGTTGCAAATGTTGGAGGGCATCGTGTTGCTGACCAGTAGCCCACATAAATTTCAATCGCGCATATGTGACTTGAGGCGGGACGGAGGTACCGGATATGGTATCGATGGCCTCATTCTGCGGCAACAAAGAGTTTAGGGATTTTTCCGCAAGTCCTATTCTGCCGGATTTTCTGCAGAGGTTCGAGAATTTTATCCACATGTCCATATTCTCTTTAGGCGAAATAACCAGAGCACGGACTTTGAGCATACGCTGCCATACTTCGACATTCCTCTGGCATCCCATCAAACGCTTGGTCCAGGTACGCCGCATCGTCTCCTGCTTCTCCGGTTGGTCGTTGTTCTGCTTATACGTGATGATCTCTTCCAACTCAGCAAGCATTTGCACGCGGACGATGACGCTGTAAGCCCGGTTGTAACTTTCCCCAACCAGCGCACTTAGTTCGGTATCAAGTCCTTCTCTGGCCTTCTCTATATGTTTCGCCGCATCGTCGAATTGATTTCTGTGTAGTGCTAAGATAGCCCCGAAGAAACTCCGATCGGGGGAATGCTCCTTCATAACGTTGATGTATTCATCCATAAGTTCCCACTGTCCCAGACCCCAAGCTGCCCCTGCTGCAAGAGGTGCAATGAGTCTCTGGATTTCACGGCTAGCATGTTTCCATTTATCCTGAGCGAGCTGAGAAAGGTGATCCCATTCACCTAAGGCGTGAAGACATCGCATTTTACCCATTGTTATCTCGAAAGAATGATCAGTTTGCTCCTTCTTGTCGTAGGCAGCTAAAGCCTCTTCCCATCGTTGCAATTTCTCAAACCAGGACTCGCGCAAAGGAACGTCATTGTATAGCTGGGCCCTACGAAGAATACCGATGGCGGCGTCAGATTGTTGCAATTGGTTGTTAATACTGATCAATGCTTCAATTGTACTCGGCTGCGGTTCCTGTAAGAACTCAAGCTCCTTGTAGTGAAGCGCCTTTGCATATGCGTGGCACTTGGCCGCGTACATTCCAAGCGTCCGTATATCGATTGGAAGCGCCTTATCGTCATGCTCCATGAATTCCGCCAGGTTCAACAAAATTTGAAGGATTTCCGGGGGGATGTTGGTTGAAGTAAGCGCTGCCTCAAGTGCCCGCACCAACTCTTCCTGATACGTATCATAAAGCTCCGTCCAGCATGACACAAAAGATGCATTGAAGAGATCCTTGGAAAGAGGATGATAGACTCCGGCCAATCCAGCGCAGGCTCTTAAAGCATGTGAAGGTGATTGTTTCAATAGCTCTACGCTAAATCGGCGAATCCATTCCTGCCAGTCCTCACGGGTAGACTTCTGCGAGGTCTCCCATGCATTCTTGAGAGCTTGCTGATTGACCGGCAACTTCTTCGGACCAAAGTCTGCATGCGATACTTCGTCTGGTTTCTCTCCGAACCTAAGAATCTATAAATATTCCGCATAACACAGATGAGATAATTGGAAACCTACATTTCGTCTGGGCTCAGATCTTGAGGCAAAGGCTCCCCTTTCAGTAACTTACTAACAAGGAGTTCGTAATTTGTATGCTGAATCTTGTGCACTTGTAGAATCTACAGGGCAGTTTAGCATACGTATTTATCTACCCATCTTAGTTCCGGGAACGTACCTTATTAATCATCGGAATAAAGTGGGCATAATCATGTCCCAGTTGGAAAACAAGGGCGCATAAAGTATCCAAAGCTGTCATCCTAACTTCATGGTTCCCCGTCACCAAGACCCGTGACAAGGGATGTACGATTCGAGAAGCATGATCCGAGATATTCACCTTTCTAGATAGTCTGGCCACTGTCTCCATAGCAATCTTTCGAGTCGGCATGCGCTGCCCGGGTTTCTCGAACATCCGAACAATGACCGGAAGTATCAAGTGCATGTACTCTTCGCCGTTAGAACCGAATACGACGAAGGCATGTAACACTTTCTCAGCCGTCGCCGATTGGCTTGCCGATGGGTTCTCCAAAACTTGAAGCATCAATGGTAGCAGCTGTGCAAGATGCACCTTGAACTCGCCTTCCAATGAGTGAGCGATAGCTTCAATTAGCTGGAGAATTGTGTTTTGTAAGCTTGACAAGGGGTTCCAATAATCTCGAATAAGCTGAAGAATGTCTGGTAAAAAGTTTCGAATGTGCTGTTTGACTATAATTACTAAAATGCTGAGATGATTAAAGTATTGATCCAGTTTAATCGGAGAGCAAGCGCGAATTACGGAGACGAACCCGGGAATGATTTGCGGCAAGAACTGAACGCATTTCATTCCCAGGGTTTTGAATATATTCATTATGGCATCAATGACGGATCCGTGGTGCTGAGGAAGAGATGTATCCTTCAGCATATTCATGAGGGTGTTTATAACTACTGTAGGATAGTAGTCCTCGTGCGAGGGAGTCAACCCATTCATAATTAAGCTCACATCCGTGACATTGCTCGCTTGATCAGCCAAGTGGCTTTCCAGGTTGCGCTCGACCGTCTGCTAATCAAATTAGTCTTGAATGGAATGTTATTTTGTGTTTAAGCTTACCTGATGCTTATACGGATCAAGGGCGCCCAGAATACCCATCAATTTGATAGTTTCCTTGCGGAGGGTAGTATTCTGCTCCGTCTTGACAATATTGACCAAAATCGTCAGAAGCTGAGGGTATTGGACATACGGCTCAATGACATATCCGGAACTACTAGCGAGCTGGCCTAGAGTTCTCAAAGCTGCATCCCGCTTTGAAGGAGAGCTTTGGTCTTGCAAAGTCTCGATAACCAGCGGCATGAGTTCCGGAATGTACGCCTGCATTTCTTCTCCACCTACTGTCGCCAATTCTCCTAGTGCTGTTAAGATACTGGAAGCAACACCAGCACTCGGATCCCGAGCCTTAGGCAGAAGAACCACCACCATGGGATTGACGTAGGGTTTGATAAGTTTCTGCGATGCAGAAACTAGATGGCTAAGTAACTTTGCACTTTCCTCCTTGTTTCTCGGAACATTGGAGTACTCGAGTTCGGTAAGCAGTTGAATCAGCGTCTTCCTAAGGGATGGCATGACATAGGCAGGGTTGTGCATTGTGAGCCGTCCAATGATAGTAATAGCTGCTTCACGGATGGCGAAAACCTCATCGTTGAGAGCCAGGAAGAGAGAACGGACATTCTCAGCTTTGGCAAGGTGGCGATCGAATCGTTGATCCAAGGACATCAAGACCGTCTTTCTAATATCTGGGTCTTATACGGGTAAGTAATTTCTCAAAAAAATCAATGACTGATAAACATACCTGGATCAGCAATCGCAACTGTCAATAGCTTTTCCATAACTTCTCCGACAACCTGGATCGCATGGTTGCTGGTCTGGAAGCAAATCGGGTCTCTAACAAATAGCTGGCAACAAGTTAACGCCGCAGCTTTACGGACTTCTGTGTTATCATCCTCAACATATTTCATTGCAACATCACGAACGAATTCGTTCAGTACGTGATCTATCACTATTGTCAGGATTATATTTCCAGTAATGAGGTGTCACTTACTTGAAAAATCGAAGCTTCCCAATGTGTGCAACGCTAAAGTTATCTCCGCATCCTTCTCTTCGGGCGTCTGTCCGTCTCTGTATTGTCTGCCTAGTAGTGGGGGGGGCGGCTGTACGCCAGCGGGGCTCCCAAGAGGCTTGAATGGACGTCCACAAAGCACAGTGCTGATCATATTGAGTAGTCGCTCTTGAATGGTAGGCAGTAGTGGCGGAATGTAGTGCGATAGATCCACGAGGGCCTGTGTAAGCTTCACGCTGAGTCCGCAAGCGAATATCAAATCAAGTAGTTCATGCATGTATTTGGTCAACGACTGGCCAACTGCTGTGGCTAGCATGCTGATACACTCGAATATAGGCGCCTCTTGTTCTGCTCGTTGAGCACGGTTGCGCCTGGTAAGGATTAGGTCATGGTAGACAAGGGAAGGCAAGGGTATAACCCACCCCTTTGTAGTCAATCCTTCCTTGATGCTTGTCAAAACGCCATCTAGATATGGGCCCATGCTGCTTCCGACCGCCAATGCGACCTCTCCAATAGCTTTGAATGCAGCGCCCCTGTCATCTGAATCTTTCTTCTTTAACTGCGCTTGTAGATGCATCATGAATTTGTGAAGGTACGAGCTCACGAAGTCCCCAGGACTGTACTTTGCAAGGGAAGGTATAATTTTAATAGTCAGTTTGCGTATGCCTTGATCGCGATGATCCTTCAGTCGCAGAACAATGTCACAAGTTTCCCTGTAACTATCTTGCATGAACATTCCGGCAGAATCTAAAAGCTGTAGGTAGATCAAAAGACTACCGTGTATGGAATCCGTGGTTCCTATTCTCAAGCCTGCCTTTGCCTCTTCTAAAATTTTGGCGTACCACTGCTCCCGGTTCTTCTGATCGCGGTATTTCATGATAGCCAAGCACACGCCTAGGGCTTCTGCGGCTGTTTCACGGATGAGGACCTTCGGATCGCGCAAAGCGACCCATATTAAATCCAAAATCTGCGCAATAAATCCATAGATCAATGTCGGAGAGCTTCTTGCTAGCTCTCTCAAGAGCAAGACCGACGCAAACCTTCTGTTCTCTTGTCGATCGATTTGAAGCCATTCAAGTGCTTGTTTGACTTCGCTCTCGACCAACTCCGAAGTGAGCGTTCCGCCGGGAGCCGCTAATTGCCCTAAAGTCTTCGCTGCAAGCACCATGCAGTGATTATCATTTCCGCGCATGATACTCCGTAGGTAATTCGCATATCGAGTTGTCTTTTGGGTGCTATCATCATGATCGACGTCAATAAGGATTCCTAGCGCGAGGATACCCCCGATCTTGTCCACGCCGTCATTGCTGTGCATGAACTCGGATACTTTGCGGTTGACCTCGATAAGGTAACGAGAGAAGTTTTCAGGGGAATACTCTGTTCGAATTATTGTTAACGCTAGACAAATGAGCTGTTGGTAAGAGTCTTGGAAGTTACCTCTCGAGATGAGCTCTAGATGGATTTTAAGTTCATTGGTGGCTTTCTGTCGAACCTCTTCATGCCTGCAGCCAGAGAAATTTGTTAGTAATGTTTCAATTTCATCTGGGGCCTTATCTTCGACAGGGCAGCCTCGCTGCAAGAGCAGTCCAAAGAAATCGATCGCGTACTTGCTCCTGACGTCTGCGAATATCTTCCCAAGGGCATCCATTTGTGGAGCCGCCATGTTGGCCTGACAGACCTATCGATGGCAGTTGTTGGTGAGAAATGGTTGTCGAAATGCGATGGATGAGAGAGCTTTGTGTTTGGGAGAGTGGGTCCAAAGTGGTGGAGGGAGGTTACACGCGCTAATGAGTGCCTCATCAGTCTTGGCACCAAGCGCGGCGAGATATCGCGCTATCGGCTAGTTAACTAGTTATACATGTATCTGACCTACAAGACATGTTCCCGAGACAGGCGCGGCTTAGCGCACACAATCTCGCTCTTCAGCAATTCCATGTATATGCACAAGCATCGCGCACTTCAAAGCTCGAGATGCTCAATTCTGACAATTTATATATCACACATCGCAGAAGAATGGGGCCCCTAACCTACATCAGCACAGGTATGTAGAGTAGAGTACTAGAGTAGAGTACTGGAGTAAAATAGTACTAGTACTAGTACATGTAGAGCTCGTTGCATATGTAGAGCACTGCACATTGCATGCACATGTTTGCCGCGGTTCTTTCGCTGCATTTCTTCGCCTGTTGTGGCAGCGTTGGATGAAGCATTTTTGCACCTGCAATGGTCATGCAGTGCACTTGCATGAATATGCATATTTTAATGTTACATGTATATGTATTTCTTACGAAAGCGTAAACACGAATTATTGAAACAGCATAATTCATGATGGAGGTAGTTGCCACAAAAAAAAAAAAGCCCAACGTGTGTGCTATGCGCCTGAATTCAACTCCCCAGCCCTACCACCGAGGAAGGCTCGACGTTGGGAAAGGTTCAGCGAAAGGCTTAATTTTCTCGCTTAGTTGGCTACCGAATTAAGCTTACATGGAAACGGTTATCGGACCAGCACATTCCTGACTGATTTAATTTCCCCAGACAAACCCCACCCCCAAAATTTTCAACGGGAAACGGTAAGCAAGGGGTGCACTGTGGAATGCCTAAGAGAACCTGCCTCATAACACCAATGGTCCCCCACACTCCCACTTTCCTTTGCTTCGATCAATCTTACTTCTCGCCATTCAACGATGGCTCCAGCAGTTTGTCCCGTCTTGAGCCGTGAGGCTTGCTGTGGTTCCGCTATTTCCCCCATCGACCAGCCAGTGGATTTCCATAATGAAAGTCCAGAAAACGTTGACAATGTTTGCTGTGGAGACGAGGGCTGTGAATGCGACGGTAGGCAAATCCCTTCTTGCTAGCACTTTTTTTTTTTTTTTTTTTTTTTTTTTTTTTTTAAA
>JABYPW010002171.1:0-12170 GCA_016880775.1 Phymatotrichopsis omnivora | reverse complement strand
CCAAAAAAAAAAAAAAAAAAAAAAAAAAAAAATGGAAAAAAAAAAAGATTAATATAGTGACATTCCTGTCAGCAGTGATTACCGCTTCAAAACAATATGGTATGCTTCTAATCAAACTGTTGAGCAGGTTTACTGATATCTAATTCTATGCATTTTCAAAACAATCTTCACTGTTTCTAAATCAGCTATCCTTCCAAATGTCTAACCTAATTCTGTTTCCATATCTTCTACAATACCTTAATGAGGTTTAGGCCTAAGGATTAGGGTCACTATTAGGGAATCTCAACATTATTTCTCTCCCTACACCTAGTGAATTTTTTTTTGTTCTTAAGTACCCTATCTTTAACTACCTCCATCTACCTAGACTGCTTATAACTATGATGCCAGAATAGGATCAGAAGTGGATAAAGGGTATTCTACAAATAGGTTTTAGAGTTAACCTTTCTACCTACTGATAAAATATATAGCTCTAATTTAAGCATTTTATATAATGCACCCTATATTATTATGCTTTTTTTTCTCTTATGTCTAAAAATTAATTTTGGCTTAATTTCTAATCTCCTATATTATCTTCATTTTAGTTTTTTTTTGTTTACTTCATGTCATATTGCTTCTATATTATCTTTATATTTTTATATATTATGTAAAAAAAGAATATGGATATGATGTAATCTGCTATTCACAGTATTTAATTATATACTATATAAGTATATAGTTACTAAGTGCAATAGATGTTATATAATATACAGTTCATAGCACAAGTACAATGTTTTTATTTTTTTTTTTTGTTTTAACTATGTCATATTTGTTTAAGGTACAAGCTCTGCTTGCATCCTCTATAGATATAGTGTGATAAAAATGTAAGGTTACCCTAGACATTATATAACTAACCCTAGGGGAGAAGAATAGGTGATAATAGATAGTGCATAGTAGAATATGAGTGAAGAGAGGTGAGAGAGAAAAGAGTAGTAGGAAAAATACAAAAATAGGAATACACCTATTATATATAAAGGGAAGGAAGAAGCCTAAAAGAAATCAATGGAAGATATGGAAGAGCACTAGGACCCTATCCTTTTACCTTAAGGAGGTGAACCTTACAACACCTAGAAAATGAAATAGGGAAAAGCATAAACACTAAGTACACTGTAAAAGGGAAAGGCAATCTATATTGCTAAAATATAGTAAGCAATGACTAAAGTCCTCCTATAGAATGGAAGAAATAGGAAAGGGGAGGGGGAAGGGGATTAAGGACTCTATTTCCTTATTATATTTAGCTTGGTCCCTAGGCTTATCATATTTAGCTATAGGAGTGAGTTTAATAAGGTAGTATAGGGGAGAGGGGGTAATTCATTTTTATTCTTATGGAATGTAGTATAGGGGGGGGGAAATTCATTTTTATTCTTATGGAATGTAGTATAGGGGGGGGGAAATTCATTTTTATTTTATCTTTACGACCCCGCTAGGGGTCGTCTAAAGAACCTCCACTTGCAGCTATGTCAAGCTATGACGGAGGAAGGTAGTATAGGATATACACAGTATATATACCTTTGCAGTTAATACATTTTAGGTTAGTATGATTGTAGTGTCAGCCTTTTACCTTGCAGTCAGGGTTACTGTAGGTGTGTTTAGTGAGGAAGCATTTTCTAGCAGAGTACTAGTAGATAGGTTAGCAAGTGCAGTATAGTTAGTAATATCTATATTGGTTGTAATAGGTACCCTAGGTTTAATTAGTAAAGGTGATGTACTATTCAGTCTTATGGTTCTTGTTAAGGATTGTAATACCCTTGGAAATTCAGAAGTGGTAGTTGTTAACAATAACAGTAATAACAACAGATAAGGCTTTCTTTCCAGTGACCTTTTCCTTAGAAGCAAGCTAGTATATAGTTTTTGTAAGTAGGATTCTATAGTTAAATATCTTAATTTCCTTATAGATCTTATATATATGCTAAAAGTCAGAGACACTAGAGGCTTAGGTAGACATTGTGTATAATGTACTTCTTATGCAAAAAGTTACAGTGGAGGCTGGTGGTGTTAGGGAAGAACTTCCTAACAGCTTCCTTGATAGTCACTTTATAGGTAAGGACTTGTTAGGTAGTGGTATTTTGTATAATAGAAAGGAATATATTGTAGAGGCTAGCTTTTCAGATAGATCAGATTTGGTAGGTGAATGGGGCTTTTTTAGAGATAAGAGCCTTGTTGACTTTGTCTCAGTTAGTGATAGGGTTAAAGTCAGGGATTTCTCCCTCAAGGTTGACAATTATCTTGTAATATCATACAGTAGGGTAATTTGGGGTAGGAGTAGAGGTAGTGGTAGTTAGCTACAGCATAGGTAGGGCTTTGCCTTTATGGTTCTTCTTGACAACCTTTGCCTAGGAGTAATCATAGGGATTCACTAGGGTATAAATAACTATAGCATTATGAGGTATAAGTAGCATAATACCAGTTGTAAAAACCTAAGGTAGTGTCAATGAAGAGGCAAACTTCTTCATAGATTTAGCACTTTTTAGGTCTCTAAGGAACTCAGAGAGGGTTTTAAGAAAAGAGGATACTTGCTCTATAAGGGTAGGAGAAAGGGGAGGATGTTAAGCTAATAACTATTATAATATATTATGATAGTTATCATAGTAGTAAGGTTTTCTAAATTTCATAACTGAGTGTATTCTAAAGGAGAGTTTATGAGCACAAGTATACTGTGTTATTGTTTTTTTTTTATATAAACTCTAGTAATTAAAAAAATAATAAAAAACAAAAAAAATTTAAGTAAAATAGGTTTTTTTCTCTATATAGCTATAAGCCAAAACCTATTACAAAGCAATAGGAGAGTGTAGTTCATACTATTATATATATTAGATTTATAGAAGATAGGTGTTATTATATTATAGCCTAGCTCCTACATGCTTAAAATTAGTACTTGAAATCCTAAAAACAAATACACAAGGAGAACAATAGTATAGAGGGGTAAAAAAGAAAAAAAAAAAAAAAAAAGGAACTGATGTTTTATTATACCCTCTTTAACTATCTTTAAATTGGAGGTAGCTATTAGTACCTCTAAAGATATAACTAGAAAGATTATATTATTATTAGATAAGAGTTATAGCTGAGAGAAGTAATAGCTATACTACTCTTTTTTTGCTATTTTAATTATATCCTGATACAAACTGATAATAATCTTGAGCATACTCTTTATGTCTAGAGGAAATGTGTACAATGTAAAATAATATATAATTAGAAGATAAGATGAGGTGCACTCTTTGTCATGATGTAAAATAATATATAATAGGAAGATAAGATTAGGTGCACTCTTTATATCTTTACTTCCTTCTCTCTTCAGTCTACAGACTAGCTACAAGCCTTAAGAATATATTCATTCTACCACTTGAACTTTGTCTTCACCTCTTCTCTTTCTTCAAATGTAGGAAGAGTGTACTTGTAGATCTAGACTTAGATGTTGAGGTATCCGAGTTTACTTAGTAATATGCCTTGTTAAGTAGTACTTGTAATCTTACTGAATTCACCCCTTGAAGAAATATGCCTCCTATAATACAAGGAGATTATGAGAATATATACATCATGCCCCTACTATACTACAATCAACATCGCCAGGGCTAAGTAACTAATAATACCAATTGAAACTAAACCCCCTCATAAATCAATAACCTAGGTAATAAAGACATGGTCATTAATGCTCCAGAGCTAAATACTGCTAAAATAAGGATCTCTATAGAGAAAGCTATATAGGAACTCTGAATAGACTACTGTAAATTACTAGTAATTGAAGGTAAATACCTAATACTCATATGTATATGACTATGCCTTGCTCCTAATCAAGTGTACGTAACCTATTTATATAGTAGTGATCAAAAGGGAGCTTGATTGTACCTCTGTAAAATACTTATATAGGATAGCTGTGGTAGTTTTCTGTTTAGTGTATCGAGCTCTTTCTGTGAAATCTCCACCTTTATACCTTAAATGTAAGAGATAGATCTCTTTAGGGACTTACTTAAGCAGAGCATATAATGGTGAAAGACTCAGTTGCTCTAGGACTATGGTTAGTTTTCCTTTATATAAATAAAAACTTAAGTAAGACATGGTTAGCTGAAGTAGAACAATCTACTATGTAATAGGAAGGTAGTTAAGAGCTACTAAGCTGTAGTATCATATAGTAGTTATTACTAATCTATTGCACACTCATCCTTATAGGATCTCATGATGGCTTAAGAGGATAGTTAGCATGTGACAGTAAAGTGCTTAGTTCAAGTTATTATTTATAATCTGTTGCTAACTTTCTCTACCCTACTTCACTTAAGGTGTAAACCTCAAAGTATATGGTAGTGCAGTTTATGGTGTTGAGTAACTAGCATGAAGGTCTAGCTAGTGGTGAAGTATAGTCATAGTGAATATTATCTATATGTGAAGGTTTATCCTGATGCTCTACTATGCAATTTGTATATTAGTCATGCAGGAATTCTCCTTACTATATAGGATAGATAGGCACTACTTCAGTAACTACTTGTCACTGCCTAGTATTCAGAAGTTGCTAGCCTACTATGTTAAAGCTCTGAAGGGATTTTTTGCTCTTTTCTATTCTCAGAGTCCTTAGGAGAGGTGCTTAGGCCTCTTAGAATACTCACTAAAAGTCATACAAATAGATACTTGGTAGGCCCTATATTACCTACTACCTAACTGCCTAAAAGGGTAGCTAATCTAAAAATGCAGGGCCATACAATAAACTAAACACCTACTAAAATAGGCTTACAATCTCTACCTCCCTACTTAAAGAAAAGTGAAGCCAACTAGCCCAAGTCTCTCAAATAGTCTACTCTGACTAGCTGAGTATAAGCATGACAGAACACTATAAACCTATGAGATACTGCATAAAAGTACCTTATAAAAGCTACCCTTTTCCCTTGGTTTCTTTGAGAAGGAATTTCAGGAAATAATACCTCATGTAATTTTCTTTTTTTTTCTGTTATCAACCTTTTTCCTTTGTTTATTTCCTTTCTGTTTTATACTATGGATGATACACCATAGTCATAGACTATATGCAGATAACTGTAGGTATAGTCAATAGTATTTACAGAGGATCCATGAAGTAGATAGTCTCTTGTACTCAAAATAGAAATAAATAATCATCGTCATCATCTGTGAAATACCTATATATGATCTCACTACACTTATTAGCTAATACAGTCTTAATAAGATACTAGTTGCCTTAACCTTACTTGCTATCAGAAACTATACCTAGATAAATATCTTCCTAACCAAACTCTCCTAGCTTGAGAAAACACAGTCAGATATCCAAACTATATAAGTAAAGCATATACTACTCAAAAATACTATGAAGCATAGACCTGTCCAAGTTAAGTATGACTTTAAACTTGAAGAAAAGGTTAAATAACTTATCTATACTATTGAGTGCTAGATATGTATACTTGACCAAGCAAACTAGGTAATAGAACAACTCAACCAGGAACTCAAATGAGTCACTAGTACTATCTAAGAAAATAATGATTATGACAACTAATACTAACTCAAATTCTATACCCTATAGAGTAAACTTGCAACTGCAAAAGAGTAAGCTTCAAAGAAATAAGACTAATATAAGAAAGTCCTCTTCTCTCTTAAGGAGGTAGATGCTTATATCAAAGAATATAGAACTAAAATCTTCTCTCTGTAAGAGAAGATTAAAAACCTACTCCTACTACTACCCCCTCTCTCTCTCCTTAGGCAAGCTAATAATTATAACCTATGATCACTATTGTACAAACAGGATATAACCTTATAGAAACTTAATTAGGAGCATTACTTAGTTATATACATAGGAGTAATACTCGCTAAGTGCTATTAGGGTAACCTTTATACAGAAATTATGATCATTGGTCCAATTTGCTAACATATACTCACCAGTAATTAGGGAACTATACATGGTTAGGGAAAACTCGCTTATACTACAAAACCCATGACTGACTAGGAAATCGTAGTATATTAGGAGTGGTGCAAGTGGGAAAAGAACCTCAGACATTGTATGTTACTGTACAATGACACCAGGACAGCTATACCACTAGACTATCCTCACCTCCCTCTCCTTATGCTTGTAGTTGGTAGCCTGAATGAAACTTTGTCCCTCTCCATAGGGTACTTATAGAAGCCTAATAGTGTAGTCCTAGCTAACTACTACTAACTACTAACTATTACTCCCCTATAAGCAAAATGGTAATATACCTTAATACGTAGAGGCATAAAGGGTTACCCTGACAGTAATTAGTAAGTATCACTCCTTTCTTTAAGCTAGTCCATTCAATTAAGTTTGCAGAAAGATGCCTGACTAGAGAAAGTGAATGATGGGAAAAGATATCTACCTTCATACATAGAGGTGCCTGTATATTTAAGTGCAGAACACATAACTCCTCCTAAATTACATAGTCATAACTAGGTATATTACCATAAAATAACATGAGATGCTTGTCAAACATAACCTCCTACCTAAAGACACCACTTTATAGGTCACTACTAATAACTAAGGTATAGTATCCATCACTATTTCCCCCTATTGGAATTTGGAGTCCTTTAGTTACTATAATATATACAGGGTATATAAACTCAATCAAGAGTAAAGACATAGTCATATACATAGGAGCATTAGGTATATACTTTCATTCACTAAGCACTATCAGGGTAGCCTTTATATAGCCATTATAGTCATCAGTTATATTTGCTTACATAGACTTACCAGTAATTATAGGACTATATACAGTTATAGAAAACTTGCTTACACTATAAAACCTATGACTGACCAGGAAATTATGTTATTAAGGATGATGATGATGATGATTCATTTCTATTTTGACTATGTGAGGCTACAGATTTCATGGATTCTCCACCCATAGCGTCGAACATATCAGGGCCGTCCACATGTAGTCCATGACTACTATGGCGTATCGCCCTATCGCAAACAAAAAAGAAAAGAAACCACCTATTCAAAAAACCCTTAAGAAATCCCCCCCTAAAAAGCTGAAGCAAATGACTATATACATGAATAAAAGAAAGTAAAGTCCGTCTCCTCCACTCAAAACTACCTTCACTAGTTTTAGGCGACAAGATGACTGTCAGTGTGGTGTTAGTGCTGGCAGGTGGCTAAGCAAGCTAGCGATGTAGCAATCAGAAAAGTTTGTGTTGGTTGGTCAGGTATCCTGCAGGAGGGGGAATACGTCGACTATTTAGTTTGGTTTGTACTATTTTAGTTTCCCGTCTTCTTCGTTGGTTTGTTTTGGTACTGTGATGGGCACAGAGGTTTTGGGTGTGGCAAGCGAGGCTGCTGAGTAGGTTTTGTGTGATTGATCTAGGGGGCCTGAGCACTATGTTATTAGGGAGTAGTGTGAGTGGGATTTAAATATATGGCATTATACATTACCATATAACAATGCTAGGATAGCCATACTACTAGACTATCCTTGCCTACTATTCCCCCCTATCATATAGCTACTAGTTATATGTAGGCTACTAAACACATACACTAAGTCATCAAAACTGAAACTAGAAGAAATACTACTACCTTAAATATTCTCCATAGGATTTTGATTTCATATCAGTTACTATTGTATGGATAGGGTGTGTATACTCAATCAAGAGCAAAGACATAGTTGTATATATATAAGTATCATGATGTACCTTTATCTGCTTCTAACATTCTCTATACTATTACTTAGTCCTTATACAATGAGTACTATAAGTGTTAGTAGATAAACTAAACCTCTATACCACAATTACGAGTGAGGTACTTGCTACCTTATAAGTATACATCTAGTGTACTCAGATGTTTTGACTGAGAGACAACAAACCCAAGCCTACCTACTCAATTGCCATTAACATTAAATGCTAAGATTCCCTAAAACCTGCCTAAAAAATGTGGCCTTATAATCTATAACAAACCCTGTAAAACTGAACTGATATAGGTTACTTCTCCTATTACCTAATTCTCTAAGTGTTGGAAGTTTAGTCACTACATTAACTGATACTTAGCTGTACCTATTTACACTACCTACAGCTCAGCTGAATATAATATCTCCTACCATTATAGCTGTTCCTACAAAAACTACTATAGTAGCATAACCCCTATTAAGTGACATAGTTACTACTACTTACATGCATCAGTTAAGTGTACTAACTATCAGAAATCCTATGCTGCTAGCTGGACTCTATTCTAAACCTAAACTAATACTATCTAAAGATATAATAAATGATCTTAGCTAGCCTAAGAAGCAAGCCTCACTAAACCTGAGCCTATGTAGACCTAGATCCCTATTATATACTACCTACAAATCTGTTTCTCTTTCCCCCCAGCTTTTTGCCTATCTTAGGATTATTAAAGGAATAGTAGATCTTCTGTTTCTTTTTTTTTGGAATGTATAAAACATTTCTGTACTTAGCTTTTCTTTACTTTACATAGATAGAAGGAGGATATAGATACAAAGTAAGTAGAGTTTTTAGTTTAAGGTTATTGCTATAGACATAGCTTCATTTATATTCTTTTTTCTTTCACCCTAATTCTTAAGGAGGAGATGATTTCTTATAATACTATAGCTAGCATAGTTATAAGCAGATGTTCTTTAGATGACCCCTATAGGGTTATAAGAATAAAAATAAATTACCCCCCCCCCCCCCCCCCTCTTCTTCTGCTCAAGCTTTTTCACTTTCACATCTACCTACCTATACCACCTAGTCAGTATTACCCTCCTTTACCCCAGTGGCTCTAACCTATATATAGGAGAGACTGGGGGTTGTATAGGGTACGCTGCTATACCTCTAGAACCTATAACCTAGAAAAAGTAATTTCTAAAGTAGTATGTTAGGAGGATAGAGAGTGGTTTCATGTAATCAGATTTTTTTTTGTGCTTGCCTATTCTTTTTATATTGTCTAGTTTTCTTATCTGTTTATATGGAATTAGGAATGGTCATTTTTTCAATCTGGTTTCTTTTTGCCATAAAGTTATTGATGCATTCTAATGGGAAAAGAGGGAATATGTTTTTTTAGAAGGAGAAATTAGTGTCAGGGTAAGGAGGAATATGGCATAGTGATTGACACTAAATTATAGTAATGAGGTGGTGAATACCAAGGCCTATTTCTATATAATAGCTTATAGTATCACTATTATGTTATCTTTATTTATTACATTTTAGGAATTATAGGAGTTTAGGGAGAATTTGCCTAAGTAGTACCTCTAGAAGCTTTTATAATCCCTCCCTTCCCCCCCTTCTTTCAATAACTTGGATCTAGAAGGGGGATATTTTTGCTAGATTTTAGTTTGGGGTATCCAACTAGGTTTGGGAGGTCCAGATTTGTCTACTAGGGGTTATCTATTAGAACTTACATCATGTAGCATCATATAAACCAATCATTTTAATTAGTTTAAGCTTTATATAAGCAATTTTTGTAGGTACTAAAATATGCCTAAGGTAGATAGCTTATAAGGTTCAGTAATACAAAAACTCACTAACTACTTCTATTTTTACATATTAAGTTTTTATAAACTATATTTTGAATATTTTATAATACTGACATTCTTAGAATTGCTAGGTTCAGTGATGTTTTGGCTCACAATTTTAAAATAATATATTATATGATTTGAAATTGACATTTTATTATAACTATCACAATACTACAACATCAAATAATAACATTATTTTGAGATTTTCCAACTTTATACTATTAAAGCAAATTGATTGTAAACACAAAATATAATTAATTTTCCTTGCTCTTGGTTTGAATAAAAGTGCACATAGTTTTCATAGTTAGAGAATATTCATCTATGTACCTGTTACATGTTTGTAATTCTGACTTGCAGAGGATCAACAGTCCCAGATGCTAGGATTATCACTTTTTCCAGATGAAGTTTCCAACCTTTTTTTTTTGCAATGTTTTGGTGTAATGTAGAAAGGTATTACAAGTAGCAAAATGACAATTTAGCAAGTGCAATGACAGTCTAAAAGCGAGTATGATAGCACATGTATATAACATTCATTTTCATGCCAAAGAAATATAACTTTTATGTGGCACAAATAAGTCATAAAATCACAGAAAAACCATCTGTAATCACTAAAAAATCGAAAAAAATAGTGTTAAAAATAGCTTAGCTAATTGAAATCATCTGTGATATGGAAATCAAGTTTGGACACTGTCAAAACTTCTATTATGTATATTTTCCCACAATCCCAATGATTCAATGGTGCATATATTTTATGTTTTCAATTTTTAAATTTTAATTTTTTTTTCCATGTTTTTCTTTATTTTTCTTCTTTCCTCCACCCTCCCCATTCTTCTTAATCATCATCTACAAATTGCATATTATCGTTTTTTCTAAAACCTAAAGTAAGCCCGAGTTCTGGATGTGCAAAATCACCTGCATAGCATAATGGTTGCTTTTTCTTCTCTTCTCTCTTCTTCTTTCTTTCTTTCTTTCTTTTTTTTTTTTTAATTTTTTTTTCTGTTTTATTAGTGTAAACAGGCATAACGATCCGCAAAGAATAAAGTAGTGGGTACGCATATGACGCAAGTTTCACAGTCAGCGAAACTCGACGAAGCGGTCAACATATACCGATTTTATTCCTTACCCATTTTTCCCCCTTCTTCTTCCCCCGGTCCATCGGCGTAAGCATGTATAATGATTTACAGAGTATTAAGCAGTAGGTATGCATCTAACAGGAATTTTGCAGTTGGCGAATCTCAAGGAAGTGATCAATGTCTTCTGGCCTTAATTTTTTTTTTTTTTCCATGAACCATGTACCGTTTATGGATAGGTAGGGTCTTGCTGCGTAAGCATTTTCCTCATGCCATATGGAGAAATCGACCACCATTTTTTGTCTCATTTTTTTTTTTTTCATATTCTTTTATTTGATGCATACAGGGACTAGCACTAGGCCGGTAACAATGATCGTCTAATTAGACGTCGGCAGAAAATCTGTCCTGCCAACGTCTCTTGCACACCTGTTTGTTTCGAAACGGCTGTGCATAGCGCGTCTACCATTTTTCAACTGTCACCTATTTTCGCCCGTCCACAAATCCCCGTTTTCTCCTGTTTCTCCAGGTTCTCCACCCTTTATATTACTACTATTATCATCATTATTACTACTATTACTATTACTATTACTATTATTTATTTTCTCGAGAGAGAGGGAGTAACTGCGTAGTTGCCTGGTTGTTGTAGCACGATGGTACGTAGCTATGTCTCAACTTCCAGGAAGGCGACGGCCCGGTGCTTGCCGGGACCGTCGCTTTTTCAGCAAGACGCCCCAATTCCACCTGTTTTGAAGGTCTGGATTGTTCTGTTAGTTTTGCTTCCGTGATGCAAGCGGGGATAGGGGAAGAGTGTTGGAAGTTTGTTTTGTATATTATAGTTATCTATATAAGTTTGTCCAAATTCCTATCCAATTCCACAGCATTATGTGTTCCTTCCTTTCGTTTCCGAAAATTCTACACGCGTCCGCTCTTGTCATAAACTTACGCTTGTTTTCAAGCACCTAATTCAAGACCTATATCAGAATAAACAAAATTTCCTTGACTTTTCAGCATTCCAGCTTACCATTTCCCCATGATATGCAACGAAGAGAAAAAAATTATACACCACCCATAAACATTTTGCACTCGAGTGATATTCCATGATCAAAACTCCTGAAGAACCGGCACAGCAAATACCGCTTTTCTGAAGTGCCTAAAATCAAGTTAAAGTTTGTTTATCATCAACGAATGAACGTAAATCACATAAGACTTCGTGATCTGGATCATATATCATCACTCGTATTGCAGTCTCTTCCATCACAAGCACCCTGCCAATGTGATGATATCTATTGCGATAGGCTAACGACAGCAAGGAAGCATATTTGATCTGCCATATTTGAACATTGAGTCGCAGGGTCAGTATTGTTACCTTTTTTGGTCTATCCGTTTAGAGTTGACCAGGGATGTACACTTGGAGAGATGTAATTCTTAAGGGCAAGAACTACTAGTACTAATGGGAACATCCGCGGCGGTAAATTAGCAGTTGTAGTGAAGCCTTTTTTATCTTTCAGGTGTTATATACTCTTGCGTGTATATACCGCTATAAATCTAAACCTTCTCCATCCAAAAAAAAAAAAAAAAAAAAAAAAAAAAAAAAAAAAAAAAAAAAAAAAAAAAA
>JABYPW010002170.1:0-12174 GCA_016880775.1 Phymatotrichopsis omnivora | reverse complement strand
AAGTTTTTTTTTTTTTTTTTTTTTTTTTTTTTGGACAGAAGATAATTATACCGTATACACTCCGGGGACCATAAGCATCATGGACACTTTGCATTGGGAATTCAGCTCATATTTTTTTTTTTTTTTTCCTTTGCAAGAATTTCAAGGAAGAGAAGAGTGGAAGGCGGAGGTCATACAATAGCGCGGCGCAGCAGCTGTTGTCGAAGCGGCGATGATATAGGAAGCCAGTGCTACCTGCATTCAGTCAGCTTCAAATTAAAACACTAACTCGGATGGGAATATAGGACTCGACATACCAATAACGGAAGTGTGATATGTAAATACCGTTCACCAGTTTTATCGGCATGGAGGGCATTAAGAAAAGCCGTTATGAAGCACAGCGCCTGTAGATTTAGTAGGCATTGTGACCCTTAATTCGTGGGTTTCAAAGACATGGAAAACCTACATAGGGGGGCGCGGTAAGTAACAACGATATTATGCGGTTGTATCCAAGTGTCGCTACGACGCTGTTTTAACATGTGAGTTAGTTCGTGATTATTAGCGCAGCGCTATGGTAATTTTACGTACGTTGGGAAGAAATTCGTCACAGAAGCAGCAGTAATTATGCAGAAAATACATAACATCTATTTCGATATTTGATTAGTATTTCCGTTGGTTTCGATGAGTGTTATAGGGCTTACAAGCATCCAAGTCTTTATATCGCTAAATCTCACAAAATCTCCGTTAGCAAAGATAAATCGACTATTTTCCTTCCGTGTCGAGCCAAATCTTTCGGCGGAAACAGAATTGTCGGTGCATACCTGAGTGCCAACTTCAGCCCATGCATCAACTTCTCCGATTCTCCCCCTTCCCAGTCCCTTTCCCCAATATCTTCCTCTAACCGCCACATAGCTAAATCTCTTTCCCTTTCAGTAAGCCACACGGTAGAGCTCGGGAAATCCGGCAGTATATAACATGCCATAAAGGCAACTGCAACCTATCCGTTCGAAAACAATATTGTTAGTTCTGAAATGGAGTCGGAACCCTAGCCCTGACATCTAATGGGAAGTTACTGTAATAGCTCCTTCGATGATGAATAGCCACCTCCTTTAAATTGATCAGTCACCGGTTTAAAGCATAATTAATATTGGCATTAGATGCTGGAAATGGTTCACCATGCTAGCAGTCCTCTGACACCATCCATACCGTCTGTTATTCCAGCTGTAATCAAGCCCGAAAAGGCTCCGGAGATGAGTGAACCGGAATATAATACTGCAGTGCGAAAAGCAAGCTCTTTTCGAGTATACCTGGGGATTTGATTAGCGTTTATAAATTTGCAGCAAAAAGCAGTGTATATGTACCAAGATGAAAGAAAAAATAAACATCCAGGCTAAGAAGCTCCACTGTCAGCAAATCGATTTTGTAAAAATTTTTATTACTGCGGAACTTGATCATACAAAATATGCAGCTTCTACAAAACCCAACATAAACCTATCAATCCAATTTTGACTCGCGTTAGTCATTGTCACGATAAGACAGAATTTGGGCTATACCGGCACGCTACCAGACCTCCGAAGTTGTGCACAGCACCAGTGGCACCAGAAATTACACCCCAAACTATCATACAAGCCGGAAGATATATCGAAGGCTTCCCGATCTTGTCGAGAAACATGTTTGACGGTACTGCAGGAGCAGCTGTCAACCCAATATTCTTTTTCCGATTTCCTTTCAAGGATGCGAAAATAATACTTTGCATAAAGATATACCCCACGAACAAAATGCTAACACAAGTCTTTGTGCTTCACGGAATTCCGCTTCTTTATTAGCTCATGCACTTCTGAGCTCTAAATCAATTCACGTCTCGCGAATTGTGGTATTGAGCGAACCTGATATTCCGTTCCAGTCAAACCAAGCTCTCCTTCCAATCCCGCCAGCCTTGCTGCTGCAATGCTATTTCTATCCAGGTAATTCAAGATATACATCAAGACCAACATGGGCATCAGTCTCCAATCGATTTTCTTTCTCAACTTCAGTTCAAGCTCAAGTCGCTCGGAGGATGAAAGATACCGAATTGACTCGGGCGGGAGACTCGGTGAATTGGAGCTGGGTGGCGCGTCGGCCGATTCATCGTGATTAATTTCGGTGGTGTTTTTCTGATCAAGAAATGAGGTTGAGGTCATTGTTCGTGTTTTGGGTGAAAAAAATTCAGATAAATGTTATATAAATGCTTGATAGAGAGAGGTAATAATGGAAAAACAACCCTGTGGATAGGACCATAAATATGCACTCACCTATACATCTACACGTACGTTTACATGTATATGTATATGGTACTAGTACTATACAAAATATACATGCAAGCTCTTCCCACATTCCCCGCAATCCTTTCCCCACATTTTCAACGTGCAAGGACGCGGAAGCCATTTCCACGCGGATCCATTCCGGCTTGCAAGTTTCAAAAACGGAAAACACTCAATTCACCTTCCAAGTTCCCTTATCGCCAAATAGCTCCCTCTCTCTTACAAAACCATTTGTATATTAACCCGGCGACCCGGGAATTTCCGCTAGACTGGAAAATAACAAATCTTCCCCACAACCTTCACAAACTTGATGGAAACAACCAATTCCTCCACGCTTCGCACCTGATCTACATTTACCCCGGTCTTCAAGCAGCCTTGCAAGATCGCAAGAACCGCAAGCTTTAGCCGAACCTCGAAGTCGCGGGATCCGGAAGGAGCGAAAAACGCTTATGGAATGAAGGTGGGTTGGAAGAAAGGATCGCCGGCTTCCCCGCAAAGAAATCTTGTGCCCCTGTAGCATCACCATGCGGCGGTAAGCAAATGGTGTGGTCGCACGCATGTGTTGGTCATGTGCCTACGAACGAAGGGGTGATGATTGGAAGTCGTGAGGCCGGTGAGAGTATGTTGGTATACTAGGCGGGCAGCGTCGGCTCAGCGCATATCGACTTAAATCATATTCGGAGAAGGGGAATTAGGAAATGTACTGTCTATTCACGAGGAATGGGCGTATATACAGCTTATCTATCAAAAATTTGGAAGCATTTAACGTGTGCTAACATCTGGCTGCCGCTGGTGAGCTTTATCCGGTGTTACACAACGCTGGCGTGTCTAGAGTCATTGTAAAGCAACTCCAACTTCGGCCTCTCGCAGACAATCGATACCGAACATACCACATCTTCGAAGCATCCTTTCAACGAACTTCAGATAGCCTCCCTCCCCCGGAAGCTGCTATCCGCCCGCTCCTCCAGCTCATTGATGAATCGATTTTATGGCTTGCGGGGAAAACCCTTCCATCGCCGTGGGGATATGAACCTAAAATTGGAGATCCGAAATTTGAACTAGAGTTGAGGAGGAAATTAGACGTTCGTTGCATTTTTCAATATTATCCATCTATGAATAAGTCTGTCAAGCGAAAATACTATCTTAGCTTAGTGTTCATTACTAACAACCGTGGCCATATTATGCATACACATATGACTTTTTTTTTTTCGCTCCATCCGTTCCTTGCGCTCGCGACCCTCTGGGAATCATTGCCTACAATTCTCATCCTACCCCTACGTCTCGCATTCCGCCTGCCAGTGTACCCGAACTTTATATCCACATCCTCATTACATCCCGTTCCAAGGCTTCGCGTGGACTCGGGGCACGACTCAGCAAAGAAAGCTGCAAAGAATAAAGGCGTAAAATTGATACGATTGGCATGCTACGCCGAGAAAATTGAAGGTGCAGTTTGTGAGTGAGCTAGTTGCAATCTATGAGAAAATGGGATTCCGAGGATGTTTTTTTTTTGGGGGCGGTGAGGGAAAGAGCTGTAAAGTCGTGATGGAGATGAGGATTGACGGAGGCGATAATAGAGTACAAAAAATAGTCTAGATACAACCTCTATTGTGGCACTTGTGGTGTACATGTATATTCATATACAGATGACAAAATGGAAAAAAAAAAAAAGGAAAGAAAAAAATCGGATCAGGTCAGAAAGCACGGATACTCACTATGGGGAAATGGCAACCGCTTCTCGCTTCACTTTTACAACTCTGAGAACCGAATAGCGCTATTTCGTTTCCGCACCTTATCTCACTTCACTTCTCACCTCAATCTATGATTGCGGTAAGTGGGTGCAGGAGTGATGTTCACTTCTCCATTATGAATACCCTTAATTGGAGGGTTTACGAGCAATATCATTTGAACTGGCTTAGCCCAATGCGCAAAGAAAATGCTTACGGCGTTGTGAGGAAAGGTAAGGGTTTGAAAAAAAAATAAGAACCTCAACCTGAAAAGCGTTGCCCTTAGTAAGCTATGCAGTGGGAGATAAAGAGACAGAGTCAACGAAGTACGGAATCCGATACCAAACGTTCGAAAATATAAAGATAGTGAAGCGGATGACGACGAGGGATAGACATGACAAAACGATGAAGACCGTGGCCATCTGCATTGCGGTGCATATGAGTGATAGTATATGATGCTACGCTGTGGTGGATGAAGTTGGAATAACTTCCTGCCTTGTATTATGCAGAAATTTAAACTTGCGACTCTATAAAATACGCTGCGAATGGAACAATAAACGGGGTGCAAAAAAAACATTTTTTATCACCGAATTAAATATCACAGCCATACAAATGGAAAATTGAAAGTGCCAAAAAAGGATTTTGCGGAGACTGGCGGTATTCTTTCTCGGAGTTACTAGAAAGAATCATTTAAGTAAAAAGAGAAAAAATAACTACATTAATTAACTAGCTATATAACTCTCTGCGACTATACTGTCATGCTAACCAAAACTCTCATAATGCCACTATTCCGTGGAATATGATTTAAATAAACCCGCAAATAATCGAATTTACCACAACTCCGAGATTATATCATATTCCACGCGTCTGAATCCCTCTCTCTCTCCGCTCCAGCTCTGGAGCTTTCCCCAATCGACCCCGTATATCCGCTCCCTGCAGGCGGTATTTCCACAACGCCATTTCCCGATCTCGCTAGCGACTTCGGAGGTATAGCCGGCCTATCGTCATAGGCAGAATCATTCCTAGTTCCAGCTTCAACATTCCACGATGATTGACTCTCATTCTTCTCAGGCTTCCTCTTAAAAACTCGCTCAACTAGCTCCAGTGGTCTATGACCTCTATCATAATCTCCATAATCAATACCCTTCCCCTTTCCCTTCCAGTCAGCGTCGTAAAGGAAGCAGGCCACAGAGTACACAGTCAATGCAAATACTGCGAAAACTACTCCTGCCCATCCAACGGAAATAGCTAATCTCCCCGTTTCCGCAGAAATGACGAGATTATTCCCGGCATCGGAGAGCTCTAGAATCTCTTTTGCCATGTTAGAGGTGGATTGGAACAGCGCCACGGCGAGCAAGAGAAAAACGCAGCCGCCGGCCAAAGTAGTTGTTAGTATTTTGTGGATAACGGGACTTGAAAATATATATATGTGAAAAAACCCTTCGTTAGTAGCTAGAAGGGCGAGCAGTATCATTGAAATTCCGAGGAGGGTTATGGCTGTAATCAGTGGGAATGGGGCGAGTGATTTCTGAAGTGCGAGGGAAAGTCCGAAGAGGTCTTGGGGATCGGAGGCGGAAGTGAAGGTAGATGCGAAGGAGGGAGGTTGAGGGGGGAAGAGGAGGTTGTAGAGGAGGGTTGTGTTGCGGTGACGTTTGGAGGCGCAAGTGTAGGAAGAGGAATTAGAGGAAGCGCAGACTCCTAAATTTCATGTTAGTAAAAATCGCTACTTCAAAATTGGAGAGTAAATTTACCAAAATAGCTAACCAGAACTGTGAGTTGTATATCAATAGCGTCCTGCTCCTGACTGGAATCATTCTGCCTCCTTTCCAATTCTTGGATATCCCGCCGAAGTATCACAGAATCCGGATCCCGGAAATCGTTCGTCTCCCCATCAATACCGCGGATCTCTTGCGAATGTGATATCTCCGGCCTACTAGCCACCTCTTCCCATATTCTCCGGTAGTCCTCTCCAGGAAAAGAATTCGCTCTCTTCTGAACCATCGCCTCCTCCAAGTCCGGCGTTGCAGTTAAACTCCGAGGCAGTCTTGTAGCAGAAGGTACCGATATCGATGTTACAGTTGCCCTTGAAGGTCGGGGATGGTCGGAGAATCTATCGACAGTTCGGGTAGTCCTTGGCGACGGTGTCCGAAAAGTCCCGGTCGTCGGCCGGGAAGTTTCTGTCGGGACCGTTTCGGCAGTTGGGTGAAGTGTTTCCGTTGCGGCAGTCTCGGTAATTAAGAGTACAGGGGTTTCTAACGGAGTACCTACTCTTGATGGCATGGGGGAAGCGGTCATGTAGGACATCTTTACGAGGTAAAGATTTCGCATACCAGACGTTGAGGAGGTGGTTCCGGCGAGAAGAAAAGACGCCAACATTAGCCCTATAAGAAGGAATAACGTCGACGTCCACAGAAGAAAAACTTTGGTAAAGTTCATTATATTGATATTCTTACCGCCCAGCGGTGCTATGCTTTGCTATTTGTTAGAAAATCGAATGCTAAAGGTGAAATTAAGCGTTTTAAGAAAATTGCTGTAAGTCGTTGATACACTGTTGCAATAATAAAAAAAAAAAGGTCGAGTGTCTAAAAGCTGCGATGCGACGTCCGCAGGTACAGGTACTATATATGATCTCTAGGGTTGTCACTGAATCGGCGTTGAATGAAACAGCGCCAAACTTACCCGCATTGAATTTCGTGGCGGGTATCAAGTTGGTCAAACTTTTTCTTTGTTTGTGTGTTCCAAACTTGGTTGTCGAAAAGCATATCTTGTGATGGATCCGAGATTTGTCGGCATGAAATTCACTTGAGGGGTAGTTTTCTGACTCTTTCCTTTGTTAGAGATAGCATCCCAATAGTATTAGCGGGTGCATTGTCACGAAGCCTTTCCACGGGCTGATATGCAGCGTGTGGCTGGCTTCACCATGATTTTTTCAATTTTAATTTTAGCGAGCTTCCGGAGTCTAAGGCGACCCTTCGCACTTTTTATTCTATATATATCTGTTGGGTTTAGGATCAGTATTCAATGATATAGGTCGTGATTGTGTGAGTTGCTGCGACGAAGTACTAGTACCATGATATTCTATTTTTGTGAGGCGCCAATCGCTAAAAAGCGGCTTCGACATTGGACATTTCTTTTGTCCTCGTTACCAGTACACCGAACATTATGACTGGTAATACCGAAATCGACCAAACACTTAGAAACACGGAATGACTTCCGCCCAAACACCGTGTGCTTGCTAAGTAGTACAAAGTCACTCCTAGTAATCGCAATTTTATTAAAACTACTATTAGCGAAGGTGCGGTTCGTAGTTACTATTTCCTCGTAAACGGAAGAGGATTTCAAAACTTTCTTTGACATTGCTGGAGATACCAAGTATCGGCAATACGTATGAGCCGCTCCCTCGCAGAGCAAACAGCCTCCGAACTTAATACCTTGCCATAAAAAGTTTCCCAAGTCCAAAGGTCGTGGTTAAAGGAAATAGGTTTTGTGGGCTGCTGTAGCAAACTTCGCTTGGTTCACCGTTAATCACTCGCCATTTGGAGTTTGTGATACTTTTGATTCAGCACCGCTGTGTGTCACCGGTATTTTCTGACAGTAAGATTTTGTCACGGATAAATTGTATTTTTCGGCGAGTAAATGCAATGAGATATTGAATTCGGATCAACATAGCTCCCGCTGGAGTAACTCATCAGACATGCAATCCATCAAATCGAATCGAATGGCCGATCTACGAAAACGCTGTTATCCATTCCGCAATCATATCTATCAGCGTATTATTAATCCCTGTGACCCACTGATAGGCCCTCTCCACCTCACGAGAGTGCACTCCCGATGCAATAATCGCGAAGCTTGTTGCAAACGTTTATATATTCATATTAACCCTCATAAATAATTGCTCCGATGATACCGATACAGGAGCAACATATTTCAAGTTCAGGTGTGCTACTGTCATCCACGTATCCCAGCTCTTGCATCTGCACATAGGTATCCCAGTTAAAGTACGTAATATGCGTACATATATATAGTACAGTACCTGTACTTTACAGACTGCTCCCCCTTCGTGTAGGTAACTTTACGCATCAACATCAATTCACTTATCGAAAAATCTATTCACAATTAGCCGAATCTTTCCGATGATAAATGAATTCGCTCAATTTGGTGCTGATTATTCGCATATGTATAATGTAACGTACACGTACCAGTACAATACGTGTAATCTACATATGTATACGCATGTAGATGTATTTGGGGGACGGGTATACAAGATGTCGTGTTGCGGCTCAGCAAACGGAAGGAACCGTGCATGGAGGTGTAAGTTTACAAAATACCTGCGTACGTGGAAGACGGCAGTTTTGTTTGGTATTGGTATTGCACGTTCTTGTTTCGCTGTTGCGGCGATGCACGAGCGGATTGTGCAATCTGCAAAAGAAAAGCTGTAATCAATCCTGCAGTCGGAGAGGCGAGTGGAACATCACTTGCGATGGGCAAATTTGCAGCTGTGTAGCACGCGGCAGCATCAAATTCCGGTTCGTGTGTAAAAACACCCTGCAAACGGCAAACGATGCGAAAGGAAAAAATATACAGCTCCAATAAAACAGCGGTCTGCGATGATATCTCGTGTTCGTAATCGCATTCAAAACTCGCCTGTCAATCCACCGGCGATTAGCGCAATACATGCAGATGGCGTTCTACAACTGCAAACAAAACGTGATAGAGTCGTCACGTTACGTTTCAATATCGAAAAACAAGGAGCCGATGTGGATTCTATCGTGGCGTCATCAGTAATAATATTCCAACAATTCATATTGTTGGTTAGAACGCATATTCCAGCTCCAGAAAGTAGAAAATTAACCGTAAATCTCAGAACACATACTCCAATACGGAAAGACCTCCGTAACCCATGGTCCTTGGCTGCATTGCATGGGCAGAGCATAGAGGTTACATACCGGCTTCAAATTAAACATTTCTCTTCAAGATGGACATTCGCTAAGGTCCCAAGTTTCCAGAATGTAATTTTTCTTGGACGGTGTTGTGACCAAGAAATCGACCCATCCACTTCCTATCGCACGCTAGTAAATGAATAAGTATGAGCCTGAAATATGAAGAATGCCATGCAACAGATATGGTATCGGTTTTAAGGATATCGGTTTTAAGGATACGTTTGTGCGGAAATGTATGAAGATGTAAATGTAGAGCAACTCTTGTAGGCGCCGTACTCGAGTATGAATTTTTTTTGCACATACATACATATATGTATTTGTAAGTATGGACATGCTGATCTCCGCATCCTTATTCTACAACGACATTTCCATTCGGAAAGGATCGGGCCGATATCGTCGCATATCCTTATTTGTGCATTTCGGCGTTTCCTACGGCGTGTATGTGCGTTTTGATTTGTCCCTCTTCCCGGTGAGACCTCCGGCGCTTTGAGGTACATGTACTATACATGCTTCCGAGTAAAAAACACCTGCACTTATCAGAATTCGGTCACGTATGCATGGAAGATTCGAGAATGACACGTCAGGGTTCCGGCCGAATTATTCCGCGGTCGGAATATCTCCCATTTCAAATTTCTTTGGAGATGTTTCGTTTGGAGAATCGTTTTTTGTGGAAGATTGAACTGGCTGAAATTGGCGTTCTGAATCTTCTGCTAATTTTATTAGTGGAGATGTGACGTTTGCTAGCTACTCGTACCCCACAGTGATGACCACTCGGTTTTCGGAGGAAAGTCTCGGAACCCAGCCTCAATTGGAATAATGTAGGGCTGCGCGCTAAACCCCTGAAGCATTTAATGATTTGAACCGCTGCCTACGAACTTGGATTTGTATCCCGCTTATCCAAGTTATGAAGCGGCGGCCAGAGTTACATTACTCCAGCAGGGAGAGATCGGCTGAGAAGTAACAAACATGAACCTGGAAGAGATGTGGAAGCGAACGTAAATAAAAATAAAATGCAAAGACTGCATGCACTTGGGTTTCTTCTGGCATTGGAAGACCCTGATACGTGTAGCGTAGAGTGGAGCATGATGAAAGGAAATCATAATAGTACAAATCATCACGCCAGGCAGCTTTCATTCTAGGCTCCTTTTTGCAGTCACGTTCCTTGTTCCAACTCCAGTTGCAGATGCGCGATGTTGGTTGGTTGATAACTCTGGTTGGCTGATAACCGATAACTCGGGTTGGCCTGTGGGAAGTGCGTCATGGATTTGTGCGTCATCTTTGTTGAGGCTTGCGCACACGTTGCATCTTTAGCTGTGGCAGGTGAAACATGTTCAGCACCAAACGAGCAAACTCAAGGAAGAAGGTACATCCATGAACAGGCCATGTCTCGTCCGGCGATACGTACCTACATGTGTATTGGCAAAGACATCCATGCGCGAACTGGAAATCGTTGGGGCTCGGGGTTCGTTAGCGGTACGGTAACTGCAAAGAGGCAAACTGGACCTGATACAAATCGTACAATAATAGCTTGACTGTTGCGAGCGTCGATATCGCATAATAATTGCGTGCGATGATTGTGCAGATTCCAGGTGGTGGCGGCAGCAGTGGCGGGCACCAGATGCAGGCGCACGTTTGCCGAGATTTACCAAGAATGAACAGGGCGGCGATTGGTGTTGGCTTTTTGATCGGCGGTGTGGTGGTGGCTGAGCAGCCTTCGGCAACTAACGAAGGTCTATCCAGGATGATGGTTGAGGTCTGGCGTGATGGAGGTTTGGTATGTGGCCAGTAAGACTCTCCCCCCCTTCACCCCCCCCTCCTCAACCCACCCTTGCCCAATGTTCGGCGGATAAAGGCCCCGGCATTTCCTGCACCAGCATTTATAAAGATAAAGTCGCCGCTCAAGGTTCTTCACAATCCTCCTATTCCTTAGAGAATTTTCTTCACCTCCCTTTCCCTTCCATTACGCAAGAATTTATCGTTACCACCGTTTGATTCTATCTCGTACCACAGCTCCCTTTCCTTTTTTTTTTTTCGTTTCCTCTCCAATCCTTACTCACTAGACAGCTTTTAAATTTCACTGCCTTATTGAATGGTCAACTCCACCCCCACCCCGTCCTCCGCCTCCCCCGTTATCGCCGCCTTCCAGCGCAACGCTGATGTTTCCCACTCTTCTGCCATTGAAGATGGTTGTAACGATGAGCCACCGCCTATACTTTCGCCTCCTGTCGGTAACGCGGCAGGAGGCGTCTCAAACAACCTCTACGTTCAGCAAGTGCCCGCATTGACTACTTGCGGCGAAGAGGCTCAATCCAATTCAACTCACCAGGAACCGAAAGTCTATGACTATGGGTATCATGCCGAGCTCGCTCACACGAACGGTGCAAGCACGGCTGCTGCTTTCGGCTCCCTCGATGAAATTCCTGGTAGCGTCAGCGGGCAGAGCTCTAGCACAGCAGTTGATACTGCTACACTTGAAGTCCAGCTCTCGAAATCTGGAGACTTTGACGGAACAAATCCTCATACAGCAACGCCCGAAGCTATTGCTGCCTTTTACAACGTGGACCTGAAGTTGGGACTGACCAGGTCGGATGCCGGAGCGAGGTTGGAGAAGTATGGATTGAACAAACTCCAATCCGACGAAGGTGTGAAGTGGTGGAAAGTTCTTCTCCGACAGGTATCCAACAGTTTGACCTTGGTGGGTTCCAACTTTTCGTGATTTAGCATAACTGCACTTGCATCTCATTTCCAGCATTTTTGTTTTCTTTTTCTCGAGATACCTTTGCCACCTCTTCCTTCCCAATGAGTTGACCTTCTGTTCTACCAGCTTATTTTGTCTTGGTTTGTATCTAAAACTCCCTCCTTGGAGAAGAGACTAATCCAAACCTTCCTTCCATCCTCCTCTTCACCCCCATTACCTCAATCAAGCAGGTTTCAGCGTTATCAGTGGATCTGTTGGTGGAAATCCTGCTGCTACAGTACAGTAACAGAGGAGATGGAGAAAGACACCAACTTTATGTAATTCATTTTGCGACTGCGGAGGTTTACCCCCGAGCTGGTCGTCAATATCTGTACCACTTTTTTTTTTTTTTTAATATATTTATCTCAACATTTTTATTTTTTTTTATTTTTTTTTTTTTTTTTTTTTTTTTTTTTTTTTTTTTTTTTTTTTTTTTTTTTTTTTTTTTTTTTTTTTTTTTTTTTTTTTTTTTTTTTTTTTTTTTTTTTTTTTTT
>JABYPW010002169.1:0-12179 GCA_016880775.1 Phymatotrichopsis omnivora | reverse complement strand
GGCATAACCTCTATACATAATCTCAATAGTTATAGTACAAAAAACCTCCTCTACCTGCTATAAGTAACAAGTAAAAATATAATTGAGAAAGAAAAAAGAAGAATAGTACAAAGGAGAAACAGAAATACTATAAGTCATAGTTCTACTAGGGAGAGCCTGAGATCAAGAAAGCAAATAGAAAAAGTAGAAAAAAAGTAATGCAAAAAGTAGAAAAGATGAAAAGCAAAGTAAGGAGTAGAAAGACAAAGCAAAAAACAGAAAGGTAAAGAAGAATAGATAAAGGAATGAAGGAAGAAATAAAGATAAATAGAAGAAGTATAGCAAAAGATACTAGACACTTATATCAAATTTCCACTCTAATCAAAATACTTCAAGGGGTACTCTTAACTATAATAGATAAGTAAGCTATTTTACTCTTAGTAATGAAGGAGGTAAGCTTAATAATCAAGTCCTTATCAGACTATAACTATTCAACTATATGTAGATATCTGGGAAGTAGCTACTTAGCCTTATCCCTATATTTTAGGTAGTGAAAGATAGTATAATCTACAGTTTTAAGGTCCTTATAGTAGTAAGGAGAGAAAAGAGATAGGAGATAGAGAGATTTATACCATATAAGATAAGACTTTCCTATTCTAATTGAGAATATCTATATAGAGGTAAATATAAGAAGTCTAAAGATATGATCTTCTTATAGAATAGGGATAGAGTAGGTGTTAATATACTAAGAGTTTCTATCTTCCCATTTTTAGTAGTACTTCCTAGTTATAGAGAGTAAAAGTATAAGTTTAGTAACTTAGTTATATTTAGGGCACTTACTATAAGGAAAGTAATATCTTTATAATTCTTGAATTTGGATATAAGTTTATTAACTGGTAGAGCAGAGTTATAACTAATAGGGCTTTTTAAGTTCTCAGCAATACATTTGAAAGAGTAAGGGATCTTTTACCTAGGATCTCAAATAGGAATAGAGGAGGAAAAAGATTTATAAAGGGTAGAAATAGCCATTTTATGCAGGGGGTTAGTAGTATTAATTATTTGTAGATGTGATTACTATTGTATTACTTTATATTTTTTTGCACTTTTATAATACCAACTTTAGTATACCTACACTATTTAGGATTACAAGAGGAATAAGTCTCCCCATAGTAACTATAATGTAGGCAGGGTGTACTGGCTAATTAAGGCTCTATGATATAGCCATATATTCAGGAGTGAACTTCGCTAAGCACTATCAGGGTAACCCTATATATAGGTATTTTTGAACATCGGTTGCATTTGCTTACAATAGATATGATAATAGGCTAAAATTGCTAAGTAATGGTAGGTTAAATCACTGATCACCCTTCTTGGGACTATTACATAGTCAGGGAAATTTACTTATACTATAAAACCCATTTATGATTATAAATATATATGTATATATATAAAAATATAGTAAGATATACATATTTACAAATATACTCTAGCTTATATAATCAACTAAACTATACTTAATAGGGGGTGAGGGGAGATAATTTATTTTCATTCTTACTAGTATAAATAGGGCATTAGGACTTTGTTTTCCTATTAGTCACTATTATGTAGACAGAGTATGTACATTAAATAAAGAGGATATGCTTCTCCCTCGGTTTACTATTGTATAGGGAGGGCATGTATACAACCTTAATTGCAAAGACAGAGCCATATACATAGGAGCAAACTCACTAAGCACTATCAGGGTAACCTGTTATACAGCTATTGAGGTCATCAGTTGCATTCGCTTACAAGGACTGCACCAGTAATTATGATACCTTATATGGTTATTTAATAAAGAGCAAATACATCGTTACATATATATAAGCCTCAAGATATACCTTTATCCATTAAGTACTACCAGGGTAACCTTTATACAGCTATTATGTTTATTAGTTCTATTTGCTTATATAGACTCAACCAGTAATTAGGGAATAATATTTGGTTAGGGAAAACTTACTTACGGTACAAAACCTATAACTAAGTGGGAAATCATAGTATTAAGGAGTAGTGCAAGTGGGATTTGAACCTACAACATTGCATATTACTATACAACAACACTAGGACAGCTATACCACTAGACCTTGCTTATATATTATAAAGGGGGTATTAAAAGGAATATCCTTATATAGCTATACTAGTAGTAGATGATGGTATATCTTAACACTCCTATATATGTAACTATATATTTACTCTGAATTGAGTGTATATGCCCTATCAATATAATAGTGACTAAAGGAATCTAAATTCATATAGCTATAGTAGTAGGGACAAGGATAGTTTGGTAGTATAGCTGTCATATTATCATTATACTGTAACATGCAATATCGTAGGTTGAAATCTAACTTGTACCACTCCTTAATACTATGATTTCCAGTTGGTTATAGGTTTTATAGCATAAGTAAGTTTTCCCTGACCATATATATTTCCCTAATTAATAGTTATTCTATGTAAGTAAATATAAATAATAACCATAATGGCTATATGAAGGTTACCCTAATAGCACTTAACAAATGAATGTATATACCTGATACTTATATATATGTGACTAAGCAGATAAAGGTATGTCCTAATACTCCTATGTATGTGAGTATATCTTTGCTCTTAATTGAGTGTACATACCCTGTCTATATAATAGTGACCAATAAGAAATCAAAATCCTATATATATGACTATGTCTTTGCTCTTAATTGACTGTGCACACCCTATCTATATAATAGTGACTGAAGGAATCTAAATTGCTATAGCTATACTAGTAGGGTAAGGATAGTCTAGTAGTATAGCTATCCTGGTATTATTGTGTAGTAACATACAATGTTGTATATTCAAATCCTACTTAAACTACTCTGTAATACTACGATTTTATATTTGGTTATGGGTTTCATAGTGTAAGTGAGTTTTCCCTAACTGTACATTGTTCCCTAATTACTAGTTAAGTATATATAAGTGAATGTGACTAATGAATACAATATCTACATGGATATTACCCTGACAGTGGTGAGCAGATAAAGGTACATCCTGACACTCCTATATATATGACTATGTCTTTACTGTTAATTGAGTGTATATGCCCTATCTATATAATAGTGAATAAAGGAATCCAAATTCCTATAGATATACTAGTAGCAGATAAAAGTACATCCTGATACTCATATATATACAACTATATCTCTGCTCTTGATAGAGTATTATGCGAGGATAGTGCAGTATTATATCTGTCCTAATGTCATTGTATGGTAATGTACAATATCATAGGTTCAAATCCTACTCACCTATTACCATACCATGAATTACTGGTTAGTTAAGGTGTTATAGCATCGGAGAATTTCCCTGACTATGTGATAGTCCTGAAAAGGGTAATAAGCGATTTAACCTATGCTTGCTTAGTAAGTTTAGCCTATTGTCATGTCTATCATAAGCAAATATGACTGATAATTATAATGACTACATGAAGGGTTACACTGATGGCGCTTAGCAAGTTTATGGAATTTCCTCCTGTACATCATAACTATATTATATGCAATTAAGTTTCTATGATGCCCTGTTTACCTATAGTGTGCTGAGAAGGTGAATATCATATTAATAGAGTATTATTACATAAAGGTACATCCTAAAACTCCTATATATATGACTATATCTTTGCTCTTAATTGAGTTGAAACTCTACTCCTATTCAAACTAAAGTATACTTTTCCTCTAGTAGGGCGTCTTTTACACCAAATTAATAGGATAGACTAACTTTTAGAAAAGGAAGAAAAAAGAGCATCATTGCTGCTCAAGTAAAAAGGAAAAAGAAAAAGAAAAAGAAAAAGAAAAAGAAAAAGAAAAAGAAAAAGAAAAAGAAAAAGAAAAAGAAAAAGAAAAAGAAAAAGAAAAAGAAAAAGAAAAAGAAAAAGAAAAAGAAAAAGAAAAAGAAAAAAGAAAAAAAGGAAAAAAGAAAAAAGAAAAAAAGGAAAAAAGAAAAAACCCTCTACATCCTCCTCTTGACTCCTACTTCTACGATTCTGACTACTCCTACCCTCATAACTCTCTTCCTCTAACAAGAAAGTAAAAAAGAAGTCCTGCTCTTCTTCTACTCTCTCTCATTCCAGGATAACTTATGGGGGTGTAGGTAGATTTTCCTTATTGGGCAGTCTTCCAAGGCCTTGTTATACCAGTTTTTCCCAGAGCTTCAGGTCTTTGTAAAGGATTAGGTTGATACTAGCATTGTTCAGTATGTCCTTCTTTGGACTGCTTAGCGAGGGGTACTTTAGGACAAAGTCTGCGATGGATTGTGGTTCTCCGCAGAGGCAGATGTTATGTTCTTGGTCCCAGGGTTTGAAGTTCGGAAGGTAAGCTTGGTCCATTTGGAACTAGTATACTCTCATAGCCGGGAACCTATGTAGGTGATCGTACTTACCTGTTTAGGGATTCTTTCTTCCAGCAAAGTTTTCGAGTAGTTTTTTGACCCTCTCTTTTACTCTTCATTTGATTGTGCTTCTCATTAGAACTCTTTTTGATTAGGAGGACCTCCTCGCCAGTGCTTAAGATACTTTTTTTGCTTCCTTGTCAGTTTCTTGGTTTCCCATAATTCCTTCGTATCCTAGTACCTAGTCCAGGTTTGCTGTTACTCATACTTCTTGGAGTCTTTTGTTGACTTGGAAGATTTTCTCTCCTATATACTATGAGCTTGTAGGGTATGGGTTTTAGGCTACCATCAGTGCTGCTTGTGAATTGCTGAGGACTGTGAGCCTTTTAATCTCGTGGTTCATCTTTTTTAGGTTCTCAGTTATTTTGAATGCTAGTCTGATGGCTTCAAGTTTGCTGTCAAAGACCTGTGTACTGTAGCCAATCCCTTTACTTATTTTTATAACCTCTTTATTATTTAGGTAGGCTATTAGTCCTATCCTAACTTAGTTCTTTTTGTCAACTTGGGAGGCATCTATGAAGATTGCTAGGTAGTTGGGGTCAAGCTCTTAATTGAGTGTACATACCCTATTTATATAATAGTATCCCAAGGAAACCAAATTCCTCTTAATTGACTATATACACTTATCTTGTCCTCCTACGGTCACTGATATATGGACAGGGTATCGCACTCAATTAAGAGCATATGACATAGTCGTGTAATACAGGAGCGATCTCGCTAAGCGCTGTCAGGGTAACCCTTCATACGGCCATTGAGGTCATCAGTCGCATTTGCTTACAGGGACTGAACCAGTAATTAGGTAACCCTGTACAGTCAGGGAAAACTCGCTTACACTACAAAACCTGAGACCAACCAGTAATTTGTAGTATGGAATGGGATGAGTGGGATTTGAACCCACGATATTGCATATTACTGTACAACGACACTAGGATAGCCATACCACTAGACGATCCTCACCCCAATTGACTGTATATAATATAACTATACAATAGTAACCAAAGGAACCTAAATTCCAATTGTTATACTATCTATTAAGTAATAAGTCTTTACTTTTAACTGAGTGTAAACCCTATGCTGAGGGAATAGGATATGAAATATAGAACTATAGAATTGAAATATTACTACTCTTTATATCTAGGATGTAAAACTAGTTTAGGGAATTGAATTATTAATACTCTTTATATCTAGGCCTCCTACTCTTCTCTTCCCCCTCCCCTATATATTACAACTAGCAGAAACTATTGTAGGTACTATATGAGTATATGAAAAGACTACACCCTATATACAAAAGTATAATAATTGATAGTAACTTGTATACCCTTTACCATGCCCTCCCTATAATGTGTAATAAGGATCTAGTATAGCAATGGTATCCTGTAGGTAATAAATATTAGTGACTATATATAGGTTAAGAACCCATATGCTGCAACTTATATTATTCTCTACCATATATTACATCATATAGGAGAGTCCCACTATATAACATGACCATCAAATATAAATGTACTTCAACTCTCCATTCTTAGAGCTCATAGAAGCAGTATATAGGGTACCTAAAATGTAAGTTAGAAAGGAGAAAATTATGCCACCACTTCAGATAATGTTGTACACTTATCTGAAGAACCAGAACACCTGACTTAGTTAAAAGGTCAAGTACTAGCTAACCCCAAATCTTCCTAAGTAAGAAGCAACTATAAAAACTACTTATGTTACTAAGGGTTACTTAGCTAACTGATATTACAGCCTAGGTACTAAAGACGTATACAATAATAGGTTTTGTTAGATGAGCAACTTCAGTAAGTGTTCCTGTTCATGGTTAAGTAGATATTATCCTTCAAGTATAGGCTCTAGCCTCTGAAGACTGGAACATGTTGCCTATATCATATCAGCTGAGATCTGACTAATCTGGTAACTGCTAGTATAAATCATAACAAATAATTGCATAACTTAGATAACTTATGCAATATAGTTAGTTATGATGGTATAACCTATGAGCTAATTAAGCCTTATCACATGATAATAATCTCCCCCAAGATCAGTGATATATTATCATAATATTGCTAATCATTTCCATTATGAATCCTATAAATATTATGATTAGTGATATAGATTTGTCAGAATAGGTAATGAGGGTTCTACAGCATTCTATTTCTTATATAATCTTTCATATTTTTTCTAAGTCATTTCTTTGGAAGGAAAAGTATTTGAAAGTTGTTAGTCACTTATCTTGTCTAGGCCATATGAAGGGTTACCCTGACGGCGCTTAGCGATATCGCTCCTGTGTTATGCGACTATGTCATATGCTATTAATTGAGTGTAACACCCTGTCCATACATCAGTAACCGTGGGAGGACAAGATAAGTCACTTATCTTGTCTACATTCTCAAGAATCTCAACCCCCCCCAACCTTGGGGTAAAGAACCTCCTCACTAGACTGTACTTGGGCTAGTCATTTCTGTTTTATAGTATATGATAATCCCCTCAGATACTCTAAATATACTATACCTTGCTGACCATGTACACCATGGCTAAGGGAGACATCTCCCATGTGACAACACTAGAGATACATCGTCAAACACATGTAAACCCATAGTCGGCCTCATAAGCAAGGTTATTACACAGGATTATACTATTATTCTAGGTCTAATAAGCAAACCTCTGACCATGGACAAGACCTTAAAATGCTCTCAGAGTCCCTATGAGTGGTGCTCAGGCCATGTAGAGTGATTGCACAAACACCCCTAATGACTTCGCCTATTGCAACAATACCATCCATGCTCCTCACGGCATCAGTATGAATGAATGCATAAGTCAGGACCCCTAAGTATAAGATAAACAAACTACACTAGATGGATATTGCTTTCCCTCCAATAGGATATGCAACCAACAAACAATACAAACTAAACTGACCGATTATCAATATGCCAGCTTGCTTACAATGGTATATGAAGACTGACCAGCACCACTATAGCAAGAACATCTCCATTATCATATGGGACTAGTGATGGTAGTTTTCAGGAAGAGGAGATGGACTATACTTCCTTTACTTTATGTATTTAGACACTAATTTCTTTGTCTAGGCATGACTTTTCAGACTTATGTTCACTTATGTTTTTGCATTACTTTTCATTTATTGAGGAGGAGATGGGTTCTTATTACTCTATAGCTTTATATATCTGTATAAGGATATTCTTGTAGATAGTTGCTTGTGTAACTGTAAGAATAAAAATGAATTACCCCCCTCACAGTCACTTGTCTTGTGATAGGCCTCTCAGTTTCTCTGAACCCCCCCCTATATTTCACCCCTCAGCTATTTCAAAGATTTTGCCTACCTTCACAATAGCTCAACATCGATATAACAACACTCCCAAGAAGATATAGACCTATCCTATCACTGCCTAACCCTCGGATAGAGGTTGGAGCACTGCTTACAGGCTAAGCTGAAAATAGGTAACTATCTTCCTGGTTAGAAAAACTCAATATATCCTAAAACTACCCCATCTCTATCTTAAGCACTGAATAAAGCCCCCCCCTCCCAAAGCACCACCATCATATCAGAACCCCATAGTGCTATTACCCTATTCCTAGCCTCCTCTACTCACTTCTACCAACAAGACCTATCCTAGTTAGGAAACTGGTCCAAGGACTACTGCGTAACTGGAGCAGACGTTGAAAGGATCAGGTTCATAGAAGAACACCTACTCTTTCTAAGAGATTCCCAGGTCACCCCAACCTAGTCTACAGGGTATACGACCATGATGGCTGAGGCACATGAAGAGAATACCTGTGAAGCTATAAAATAAGTAACTGTTGCCATCCACTTTGACCAGCTACACCAGAGCATAGCTAAAGCTATGGATCTCTTCCCCCCATACCAACCTACCCCCACTCAACCCTAAACCTAGCCCTATGACCCTACCTCTCCCCTAAGTATAGAAGTAATCCACATTGAGGAAATGCTCTGAATAAGGGTAATTGAGCACCACTAACTGAAACTGAGAAGTTACTGAGTCTCGATGAATAGATAAATACATAGAGATAGTGAAGCTAGTGATGACTCTAATAACACTGCAATTCTATATAAAGAAAAGGGAAAAAGAGACCCCTAAACTATCTTACTCTCTAATCCCATAAACAGATAGGTACAAGCTAGTCAGAATTATGACAGACAACTAAGGTAAAACCTTTCAAAGGCTCATTGACGATGATGAAGATAATGCTGCCCATATCAAGACTACAGATGTATATGGTGCTCTGAGCTCAGCCCTCAACCACCTATAGAGAAAACTAGATATCATGTACAATGACAACTATACCCAATGAAGAACAATTATGGAATTAAAAAACTAGTTCACCACCTAAGGTAGAGAACTCATATACCTCCGCAAAATGGTAAATAAACTAAAAAACAAATAATAGCTCCTACACAACAAACCTCCCCCCCTCCTACCTATCCTAAGAGGACACCCAAGGGCCTACTAGCCTACATAGTACCTACTATCCCCTAACCACCCCAATCATAGATACAAAACACCCTAGAAATGCTCCCCTTGATAACTGACCCTAGCAGCAATGAAGAAGCTGAAGCAGCCTCAAAACCCAACTGGGCCCAAATCGCAGTAGCAAATACCCTAAAAAATAATGCCCCATAATAAGGAGAAAAATAAATAGGGTAGCTCAAACCCAGAAATGGCCATAAAACCTTGCCAATCCAAAGAAGAGAGCTACACTCCCCCCTAGACAAAATTGTCACCCCCATAACAGAGAACACTTAACTAGAAGCTATAAGAGAAGAATACATCAAAATCTTAAGAGAAAAGAATGTGCCTATCGAACTCTGGAACATCTCAGTTAGAGTTAACCACAAGTCCATGATCATCATCATGACCTAGCCAAGGATCCCAGCAAGTTACCTGACCCTATACCTAGATAATTTCAACTTCATAACCAAGAAATCAACAAATGCCAACCACACCAGAAAAGCCTTTCGAGTGGTAGCCTTAACTATTAAATTAATCCTGCATTTAGTTCCCACTACCCCCCTAGGACAAATCCTAGTGCATACACTAAGAAGTGATCTCTCCTATGTTACCAACATAGAAATATTAGAACCTAGATACCTAAAACCAAAAGAAGAAAGAGAAAACAACAACTCCAAAGGTACCTTCACATCAGTAGCAATCTGACTACTAGAAGAGCAAGTAGAAAACCTAGGAAAACAAGTCATCATCTTCAACAAAGTTTGTAAAGTTGCAAGATCCTAGTATATGATCCCCACCATATAGTGCTACAACTACTTCAAGTTCAGATACATAAGTGTAGTATGCAAAGAAGAAAAGAAAATCTACAGTGTATGTAGAAACACATATGAAAGTACAATGTTCCCCTACCATACAACCAAAAACCATAAGTGCCTAAATCCAGGATGTGGCTTCTATAGACTATGCAAACACTTTAAACTGTGTTATGCCAACTGCTACTAACAATATAAAGCCACTGACTAGAACTGCCCAAAGAGACTAGAAGTAAGAGATGCCTTCAATAGGGAACTAGAATAGAGAAGAAAAACCTAGATTGAATAGGTCAGTAATAACATAGAAGAAGAACTTTAAATAGAGGAAAACAGCAATAGAGGAAAAATCCAGCAGAGCCTAAACACCCAGCCAATCTTTAAAATCTTGCAACATAACTGCTGAAGATTATAAGCTAACTTCCAGGCAATTATGGAAACTGCAATCAACAATAGGGCTAATGTGGTGGCCATCCAGGAAACCCATACCTTTAGTAATGTCCCTCTCTCCTATAACAGATTCTTTTACTTTTACCCCAGCATGACCATAAGATTGTGAGTAGCATTGTATGTAGATAAACCTCTTAACCTAAAACCTTTCCCCATTAGAAACAAAAATGGAGACAAGCAAGCAGTAAGACTTTTCATCAACAAATACATATACCTCGAAATAACCAACATTTACCTCCCACCAGCCACCAAATAACAAGACCAACAATGTGACCCAATCTTTACCAGCAATAAAAACTTAGTCATAGGAGACTTTAACCTTTACTATCCCTATTAGGGAGAAACTAACCAACATGAAATAGAAAAAGCAGAGCCCTTGGTAGATAGGGTGTGTGAATAAGGCTACTACCTCCTAAACGAATGTAACCAGCACATAAGGACAGGAAACCCTAAGCAAAATCAGAGGGACATGACCATAGACCTAGTATTCATGTCCCTAATATAACTGAGTAGACTACAGACTAGTAGATCTGCCCTGACCAACACTAAACCAATAGCGACTATGAGGTTATAGTAATAATACTTTCAAAACTTGGAGCACAATAGCAGAAAAGAGTCTACCTTGACTATGCAAAAGCAGACTAGGACAAAATTAAGGAAAACTTAGAAAACTAGAAATTGACCCCCTTTAACACCAACAACCTAGACAGATGGCTTGAAATCAACAAAGAAGATCTCATAAAGACACTAAAAAAAAATAGAGCCCTCTTAACAAGAACTATCACAGGAAAGTCCAAAGTATGGTGGATGAGCAAGCTCACCAAAGCCAGAGCCCATATGACTATAGTAAGGTATGAAGTGAAGAGAAACAAAAACTCTGAAACCAAACAACACAAGTACCAAGAAAGTAAAAAGGCCTTCAGAAAACTCATCTATAACACTAAAAAGGACTACTGGAACAAATTCCTAGTAGGAGTTAACTAGAAAGACCTTTGGACAGCACTTAAGTATATAAGACCAGTATGAGACTACCCTCTCCCCCTGCTCAAAGAAGCTGAGACTCTGGACCAAAAAGCTTATGTGCTTATAGAACACTACTTCCTAATGCTACCTGTAGAAGCCCTCCTCCTAACCCTAAAGGAAGAATACAAAATGGAAGATATAACCCCAGAAGAAATCAAATATACCCTGAGTAATACAGCCAACACCACCACCCTATAACCAGATAAGATCTAATATAACCTGTGGAAGGGTGTATATGAAGTGAATCCTATCACACTAACGAACCTCTTAAACTGTGACAGATTACCCTATATGAATGTATTTGACTCGATAAAGATTCCTCAGGTACGCCTTGCAAACATTACTGAGTGAACTCAGATATCTTAGCTATAAAAGAGCTTAACTGGAAGATATATTTCCTACGATGTTTAAGGTAGACTTGAAGTGTTAAAGATAAGAAAAGATGAATATATTCTTTAAGGCTTGAAGATAACTTAAAGGCTTTCATAATAGTGATCGCAGAGAAAACTCAGAAGCTATATGCTAAAGAGGAAAGGAAGCAAACGACAAAGACAGAAAGACTTACATACTCAAATACATTTCCTTCAACCTGAGATGATAAAGAGGTGACAAATGAAAAAGAAACATAAAGAACCATTTCACAATCTAGACCATCCCTGATTCATAATTGCCAAAACCTATAGAAGAGTCCAGAAGAATAGGACACAATTAGTAGTTGATTTAACTATGATCACCTATCACTCTCTTAATCCTTACTCCCAATTAGTGATAGTCTCTCATGATATAAGTCTGATTGCCTGATCATAACCTAACAGCTAACTAGGCCAATATCTCATCATGCTATTAGCCATTCATGTTACAAACACTGATTTTATAGTGGCATTACCTGAACTATAAAAGGGCTATACCTGATGGTCGCATAATGCTTACATGAGTTTATATAGAATGGCATGGCATAATAGAGGCTTTGACGAACTCGTTTAAAGCTTACCTA
>JABYPW010002168.1:0-12180 GCA_016880775.1 Phymatotrichopsis omnivora | reverse complement strand
TTGCATAGCCTAGAAGAGTCCGGATCACGGAACAGGCAAAGATTAGCAATGTATGAGCAACGGATCGCCATGACCTCTGACGTGTCATGTCCTCTCGCGATGACTGGCTCGATCGGTCAGGCCGCCCATTCCACAAGGGTGACTAAGTCCTTGCGCGATGTGCCGATATTCCGATCACATGTTCCGGATGGGTATTGTGGCTAGTTTGTCAGACTGCGCCACTGCACCAGAGCCGTACTAATGTAAGTCCAACAAGGCAGAGCCACAAGAGACGGGCAGAGCCCGGTAGCTGTGATGGGTGTAACACTTACTGGGTGCATTCTGGGTACTAGTCTATCATCGCGCAAGTCCGTGGTACCTTGGAACTGTAACAATATCTCTCTCAAAATCTCAATAGTTAAAAGTATATAATACTTCTAGAATTAGCTTCTGCGTAGCAGATTCTAAGAAGGCTAGATAATTTCTTAGTTAAATATTCCTTTTCATCTTATAACCAATGTTGTTAATTATATATACATGAGGTGAATTATGTGCTAATCTAGAAGGTAGATATATAAGTCTCTTCTAGTAGTTAAGTAGAGTATTGTAGCATAGTATAGAGTAAAATCTTTAGAACCTTTGCTTTTCTAGCTTATCTGGCTTACAATTAAGCCTTACATATATAAATTCTATCATAAAAAAAAAAAAAAAAACAGTTAAAGAAAAGTAAATGGTATAGAGGATAATACTCTATAGCATGCTATAGAACTCTACTAAGCTACTAGAAGTGACAAATACATGCCCCTTCTTCTTGATAAGATAAATAAATAACCTGATATGAATTATATTTAGAACCTTTATTATAGTACAGAAAGGAATATTTAAGTAAAAATGTATCAGTCTAAGTAGGATATGTTATGTGGAAGGTAATTTTAGAAGAGTAGGATACTTTAAAATCTCAGGATTTTTGAAATAGTAATTAAAAATATATGTAAGAGGGAATAAATATACTAAGAGCAAGAGTAGAATAATTCATTGTTAGGTTTATATACAGATAGGGGACTTTTTTTTACTTTCTCACTTTTCATCTCTTTCATTACCAGAATATAAAATGTAGAGCAGTTATGAAATACTACTAACTAAGCATTTGGACACTTAGGTCAACAACTGTACAATGATAGCAGGATTGTAAAAAACTGTTTACCTTCTACTATCACATTTCACACTTTTTTATAGTGCAAGTTTTGTAAGCTATGGAGATCTCCAGGGGAAAGGTAGCACTTCCTTTACTTGTCAATCTGTGTAACCAGCAATAGTAACAATGCCCCCCTTTGTTCATAATGGAGTGAGATTTTACGATTCCAGTATATGCTAGATACTATGTCCTGGAGCTTCATAACTCTTGTGTATATATTCAAACGAGATAGAATATGTAGGAAAATACTTATTTCCCCTCCCAAACGCAGTAAGATGATTATATTTTGCACTTTTTTTTTCTTTTTTTATTTCTCTTTTTTACTTTCTTCTTCGTTTAATCTAATTATAATCACAGAAGCATGCGGATTGTTGGTGTTTAATATCAGCGACTAATTTTGCATAACTTCGGAAACCAGTGTTGGAGCTGGGGGAAAAGGCGACGAGTCTTTCGCGGATGTTTGCCAGGGAGCTTTCTTTACTAGCTTTGCGGTTGTTGCTTGCTTTAGTCAGTGTTATCTTCCAAGAAGCATATGTTGTGTGGCTCGCATGTTCTTGTATTTCGGCATGCTCCGTGAGATGCGACTTGTTCTGCGATATCCACCGTGGAGGGAACAGTCATCACGGAATGACTGCGGAGAGTCGTCTCGGATCGTCTATGTTAATCGTCGCCGATTTTCGTGTTTTAGTTTTGTTTTCCGGTCTTTTCTAAGGCGATTCCCCTTAACAAGCGAGGCTCGTTGCGCGACCTCACCCCTTGCTATTGTTTACTTTTCTATTTTCTTTCATTCGTTTCGTCTAGAAAATACGAACTCGCCATTCTACTTCGCTGTATCCTTCTTTGCCGTGATTACTCGATCTCCGGACCGCCGAACCTTCGTTCCCGCCCATTAACTTACCCACGCGAATGAGGTCATCTTCGCGGAACTGATATCGCGCCTTAGTCACTTAGAAGAGTACTCGGCTTCGAGTGATAAGCTGGTTAGCTTGCGGATATCCGAAGCCAGAGATGAACCAACGAACAATACTGGCAATCTTTTTTCAGGAGGCTGGCATTAGAAAACAATAGGGAAAATATGCAAACGAGGTTGCTAATTGTGGAAAATTATCTTGTGTTTGGGCAAAACATGATGTTCGGGGTTGGAATACAGTTTTTTGAGCCGAATATTTGCCACAAGTCACTGAAATCCGTGAGGCATAGTACTGAGGGTGACGAGTAGTAAGCATTGATTAACCAATGTAAAAGGCTCAGGAAGAGAGAATGGTTTTATGGTTATATATGCTGCATCTTTTTTCTAGCCTTCAGTGAAATAGTGATGTATTTCATTTAGACAGCATAACCGGCACTGAAATCGCCGTTGCGCGGGGGTGATGTCAGTGTCTCTAACATAATTGGCGAGCGGTAACAGGAAAATATTATAATGCATTTGAGCGAGGATTGTCCCATTGGCACTGCAAGTTTAAGGTGAGGAGAAGGGAGAGTTTGAGTTGCTAGCGTGCCGGTTTGAATGATCCGTCACTCCGTGAATGTTTTTATCAGTATTTAGATTTTTTTTGGAATACCTTTGAATGTCCGATAAAGTTGTTGAAATACTAGTTGACTAAAGTACTCTTTTCATTGAATCTTTGGCATCGGAAGGATAATATACGAAGACAGCTCGTTGGAGTACAACTTGTACCTAGCCCAAGTTATTGCGTGCCAAGAGTTTATGTACCTTGTCGAAATTCTTCCTTCTTAATACATATATAGGTATTTGTTCTAGAAAAGAACAAGTGAAAAGTCCTCGCAATCACTAGTACAAGGAGCTTAAGGGTAAAACTTTTTTCGAAAGGACTTCTCAAGAACTATAAACAGGAAATTTAAATTGAGAGTGCATGCAATGCGCAAGATAGAGACTAAGGGATCAGAAAATCAAGGTAAAAAATTGATATAAGATGTCAGGGCTCTTTTAAAAAAAACATAAAAAATATACAATTACTTTCTATCAAATTCCAATATGAATTTATCAATCCGGACTTTATACTCACTGATAACTAGCATATTGTGCCCACTCATCACCACAGAACTTGGTACAATTGAAGGTACTACAAACTGCTTCTCTTGAATTCCGCCTGGGACACTTCTAATCTTGACCTCAAAAGCCCATCGAGGGTCCCGAAAGCTGTTGACGACAGGAAGGGGCTACGAAATTTCCGTTCCCCTACTAGATGTCAAAGGAAGTATGTCTTCTCCGTATATCCTCGCAGGCCCGACGAGAGTTATAGTGTCTAGTTGATTCAACTGAAAACAATCTTGCCGAGTATCAGGGTCCTGAGGTTTGCTTTTCCGGTTGAATCGTTTGAGTCTTTCGCCGAAGTAATGCAGAAACAGTTGTTTCAATGCGGGGCAGCAACCACAAACGATTGTCAAGGCCACCTCCGTTCTGTATATGTGTCTTTGCGGTCAGCTTCGTTTGCTCTTGGGGTATATTTCTGTGCCAAAGTATACTAACGCTGTGAATATAGAAACTTCGGCGACGTGCCCTGTTATTTGTTATTTTCAGGTTCGAATACGCCTGGAACCAGTGGATAAGTGTAAATTCTCACATGTCACGTCCGTAGAAGTTCGCATCTTTATCAACGCAAGCAAGCGGAATATACTAGCAACGCATGCGCTAATCATAAGCATATTTAGCAAAGTCCTCCTTGCACCTTGAATTTCCTTCGGATTTCGGATACTGCTCTCGGAAAAAATGACACTTACATTAAGCCCAAACACAGAATCCCGGCCATTGACAGCCGCTTCCTAAAAGTAGCCTTAACATGCGATATCAATTTCAGCGGGAGCAACCACACCGCGAAATCCAGAATGGTATTTATGATTGGTATGGCCAAAGCCAATACGTCCCTGTTCAAACAGTTATGGCCCGTCCCTTTTAGGTATTCCAATTGAAACATTTCCTTCGAAGGGGTGCATTGAAATATAACGAGGATAGTTGCCGATATCGAGAATGCCGATATTATGAATATGAGACCGTGGATAAATCTCCGTACTGAATTGTAAGGGTTCAAATGCAAGAGAAACATAAGGACCGAAATTTTTGTAAGACCGGTTGCCAGGGAGTAAAAAACTCTTGCAGCGTATCCAACCTGGGAAATGAGTTAGGATCGTGGGGTCACGGAATTGTTGATAATTGGTGTACAGTTACCTTTATAGAAGTAGAGATATCTATTCCTTTCGGAAGATTCCATATGTGATTTCCGATACCCCATTCAACGGCTGAAAATCGGTGTAAGCAAGGACCAGAACTTCAGTCAGAAGTTTCAATGCATTTACCGTAACTATGGCAAAATGCCATACCCGAGTAGAAGAACTGCTTCCAGGTGTTAGCGCATTGTTTGAGCAAATCTGAAAATATATGCATTTCACTTCGGGGATGCGTTCGAAGAAAATATCAACAAAAGCTCCGATACGCTCTGCCAATAAAATATGAAAAGGGGATAGATTTTCCGCTTCCGTAAATCATATAGAACCTTACTGTTGCCGCAATAATAGTCCAATCGTCGGGACGAAGTTTACTTCGTGATACAACTCTTCTCGCGTGCAGCCGCGCTAACACGGCTATAATGGAGATCGCGAACAAGAAGCATTCGACCACCAGCATAACCAGGCCCAGACCTTCTACTTTCCAGAGCAAGACCGAGCGACTTTGAATACGCTGATAATTTGCCGGGTCCGAATCGACCGAGGACATTCGTATCCAGCGAGTCATTATGTCGGAAGTCCTTCGCTTTACTTAAAGTCGCCTATCTCCAGCCGTTGAATTTCCAAAGGAAAATATGACCATGCACGATCATCAATTTTTGAAGTTATGTCTGCAAGGAAAAGACCAGGGGGTTTTCGGAGTTGGAGTTGGCCCGGGGGGGGGGGGGGGGGGGGGGGTTTGAAAATGAACAAAAATATGCAGGAAGCGGAACCGCAACTCTGACCCGACAAGAGTTGTTGCCAAATCTGAGGACTCCTTTCGCATTCATTCTAGTGAGTTTTAAAACCCCTTGGGAAAGCCTCTAAGCTTTGAAGGATTAGTGGGGAGTCCTTAATCACCTTTCACATCAGCTTTCCCGTTGGTTTGTTACTATCAACGTCGAAGCATCCAAACAAGGGCGTGCTCTCCGGAAGCGAATACATTGCACGTTCACCGCCGTAACCTAGCTCCGGATACCAGCCTAGTTCGCGGCAAGCCTCTGCCCAGCCAGTCTCCCGTGCACAACGACGGAACTCTAAATATGTACCGTTCTGCCATTCCCCAACCGTCGCCCCACAGACATTTTGCTCTTTCCGCCCTGGTAAGGGCTCTACCTTCCCTCACTCTCGGGTTCCTTGTTCCTCATGCGCCTGATCCTTTGCGGCCGTAAGCTGAAACTCCCACGCAGCATATCAACGCAATTCCTTGGCGTACTCTCAAACGTCGGCAGAGAAGGAAGCACCCCAACAACTGCCTTGTCCACAGCCATCGCAGTGCCCTAATAGCCACGCGTCACCAACCCCACCCTAAAAAGTTGGTATTTTGCGAGGTGGCAAATATACCCATTCGGAGACGGATGCACTGTCGCGGTAGCTGAGTGACTTCGGTAATTATCAGCAATTTCATTTGAAACCCCTCCGGACTTGGGAAAAGATGGCGGAGTGTGTATTCTGAGGAATACGAGGTGCAGATAGCATTAGTGTGCGCTGGGAGACGTTGATGGAAGATTTCACAAAGGCAAATGCAAGGGTTGAGAGCAAGGGGGAAGGAGAGAAGGGCTCAGCGGTTTGGGCCTGTATTGAAGAAAGTGAGTAAAATTTACCTCCTTTTACAACTGTGAATGTATTTTTGACACGTTATTGAATTAGGTTGGTTGGACAAGTTATGTCCAAACTATGCGAAAATTGCAGAAATTTTGCAACATGATGTATTATTTAATCTGCTGTATGTTGCGGAATGCGTGGGAAAGGCTCATCGATCTATACGAGAGTCTAATGACTGCGGTATGCCCGCTTCCGATGCCAAAGCTACGACAGAAATTGATGTTGACGACCATCACCCACCAACAGATGGAAAAAAAAAAAAAAAAAAAAAAACACCAGGCAATTTAGTAGTGAAGAGCGGCAACAGAATTAAAAATTGTTGGCTTGAAGATGAGATTATTCCTTTCTACCTTCCTTCACATTCGACCCATCTCCTGCAGCCACCTGACGTTGATGTATGCAATCTCCTCCAACACTAATATGGCAGAGGGGTTTACAATTATATTCGTACAACAGAGAGCGGTATCTGAAAAGGCGCTTGTTTTTCTTATTTCAGCAAGCTCGGCGTTAAACCTATACAGCACAGACAATCAAAAATGCCTTTCAAGAGTGCGTTATTGTTCCATTGTCTGCTCATGGCAAACCACAACTTCGTCTGGTACTAGGAACTCCCAAACTTACCATCATATTTGTGACATCCGAGTCTTTTACCCAACGGTCGCCACACTCGGAGAGTAGTTTTCGCCATCAAACCAACTGTGCTGTAAATATGGTCAAAAAAGGTGCTCCTGCACGAGATATCTCCATTATTATCCGTTTCTCCAACACTGCTGAGACTACACTAACGAAGAATGATATTCACGTGGAAAAAATTAGGCAAATTCGTGCAGGGTACAAAACACAAAAATTGGCCAAAACAGATGAGTGGTTAGTCGTGCTCGAGTTTTGGCCGCGGAGGAGTTTGTCGAGTTCAGGCATTTTGTATTTGTTTAGGTAGCAAGTTTTGTGTATGACGAAGCAGGTCTCGCTTCCGCGTCATGTCTCGCTTCCCCGTCGTGTCTCGCTTCACCAGCACGTGCGCTATGAGACGTGTTTCATGTGAACCGCACTCGCACTATGCAGATTACGATTCGGACTACCCACATCCCGCTATACCGGATCTCTATGAACCGGATCACTCGTTATTAATAGGGGGATCCGGCAACTCGAATTCTGGCAGTAGGTTTGCGTTGATTGTGCTCTCGTTCATAGTCCTTCAATCTTAGTTGCTGCCGAAATGGGTTGTGTACTTCGTTTTAGCTTTGTTTACATTGTAGAGCAAACCTTTATAATGAGACTCGCTTGGCGCATAACTTTGTAAAATGCCACACTTGTTAAAATGCCACACCCGACCTAGCCAAAAACATCTAGTCCCAGTCGAAATTAAAATAAAAAGAAACAATTCTGATAGAGAATACCTCTTCACTAAGCCTTAAAACAAACCCCCCCCCCCCTCTGAAAAAAAAAAAAAAAATCATAGCAACGAGAAATACAAGTAACGAAACAAAAAACGAGCAGTGACTCCTTTGCGATATATATAATTTTCCCAACATGACGACTAGACAGTTTAGGGTTGCGGACATGTTCGCCTATATTGTGTCTAGTAGCTTTACCACACCGGTTGCAGCGCTGAGGAGCACGTTCCGGTGCGTTGCCGCCTGCTGGGACTGGTTTGCGACGGTAAACCAACGCCACGTTCCATACGTGCTTCACTGGAGTGACCTTGGGGGTGACCTTGAGGACCACCTCGTGGATTCTTCAAGTACCGTGCATAACGAGGTGTCGCTTCAGTACTCTTGGCGGCTTCTGGATGAACTGCGAGCCGTGAAACATCAACTGGTCGCCCGGTACGCGTTGATGGTGAAGGCCACGAGGCATGGTCGCGCAGAGCTTGCCTTAACACATCTTTCACTGCAATATGGAGATCCGTAAAATTGATCGGTTAGAAATGATGGGGACATGTTGTTTTGGGTTTTTCGTGACAAGAAATTGTTTGCGTTCAGAAGCAGTCACCATCGGTACAATCCCACGAATTTGGACTATATTCTTTTCGGCTTAGTGAGGGTGGCATGACAGAAAAATCTCTGTTTTGGGAAAAAAAAAATTATTTTAATATCCACTGCGACTAGGTGTTTTTGGCTAGGTCGAGTGTGGCATTTAACAAGTGTGGCATTTACAAAGTTATGCGCCAAGCGAGTGGCATTATAAAGGTTTTCTCTACATTTTAACAGGAGACGCTAAGAAATCCCGTTGCTAACTGTGAATTCGGAAATCTTGTAGGCTTTGGCAAGACATTTAGCGTACCTAGCCACAATGACCCACCACTTGGTAGCTCGTTGTTGTGGAAATAACCTACAGGAAATGTTGCCGGATCCCTCTATTCCGGATGGATTGGCCTACAACTGTACTTTTCCATAGAAACCTATTTGCTATACCGGATTTTTGATTCAACTAGATATGGATGGGTTTTCTGGACACAGACCCCCTTTCTCTAAGAAAACAATTTGCTATACCGGATGGAAAACAAAATCCTTTATTGCTTCGCTGACGGAAAAAAAAAAAAAAAAAAAAAAGACGAAATGGATCGAAAATTTGTCCAAAAAATAAAAAAAAAATTAAAAAGACAAAAGTGAGGTATTATTAAATGTTTGTAAATGTATGACCGACACCACGAAGTCCCTAATCGTCTAATATAGCCTCATTTTCTCAAAATCGCTGTAATTTTTCGTTCACCCATCAAGCTTAAACAAGATATTGATAATATTTTTTGCCTGTGCAAGAATAATATCACCCGTAATAGTGATCTGTTCGAGGATGGAGCATTAATCTACTTTTTCAAGAAAAACTGTAACAGTGGAAATAATGCTTGTCGTGACTTTGCTAATAAGCATCGAGACCATGAGACTTAAGTATTTACTTTGTATTTTACAGTGAATTACACGGGGAAAACATTATAAAGAACAAGGAAAAAGAAAAGAGAAGAAAAAGATCTTTGGAGGTGGACCCGGAACCTATTCTTTCCAGTCTTTTAGATGGTCTGGAAGACATTGAACGGCCAACGGATGGCAATCGTGTCTTCTAAACACACCTGGAGCTCGGCGAATTCTGCAAATTTCATATTGGGACATTTATCACGGAGTTCGCACAATTCATATTTTTTGCAGTGTCGTAGGGCCGGTTATTTTGGTCGTACTGGATGTGGTCTTCGAAGGCAACTTTTTGAGATGATTTTTTCAACTTCACTCAACGTCAAGTCTACGTTTTTAAACAGATTTACCCCATACACATTCATCAAACCCTTCAGAAAACCCCTCATCTTGTATATATGTATAAATCAATAACTATGATTTTGTTTGTATATTTTTCGGATTTTCGCTATACCGGATATTCGCTATATCGGATGAAATGAGCCAAAATCTTGGCATTCGGTATAGCAAGGTATAACTTTATTCAAAGTTTGAAAAACTTGAAATGGTTTTGTGGGTCAAGGTATTCTTGGCACCTATCAGAGATTCAGTCCTGTTTAGTAAAAGACGCTCTATGGTGCAGGCACTTAAGAGCCTACACTATTTTTGTTGATTTACACTCCTGCATGGAAGTGTTTATTACTCAGCGAAAAGACATGCGATTCAGTTTTTTTTTTAATGTAGAATTGTTCCATTTGATCTGCTTTACAAAGTTATATTTTTAAAATTTAAAAAAGTCTAGTCGTTGGTGAGTTATAAGCGTTCAAACTTGAAGCATTTTGTATGGGATGCGCCTCCAATGTCTTCCAAAAGAGCTCACCAAATTCCCATACAAATTTTTGCCAAGCACACATAGAACATGCCAAGAATGTTTCTTGCAGGGATTTTGATCAGCATTTTGCCACCGAAAAATCAACATCCTTCTGAATTTGAGGCCAGTTTTGGGCTTTTCCGGAAGGCGTATTCTGGAGATTTGAGGGGGAAAAAAAAAAAAAATTCAATACGTTACCTTACCCCTGTAATTACTTAACTAGGTTTAGTGTTTTGCTTAAGGTCAATGGCGGCCCATGTCGGTTCTTGAGTGCCTGCACCATACACTGTCGTAAATACAGATAACTTGCCGTGGTATTCATGTTATTTTTAGATATGCGTGTATATTTTATTTTTCGCACCCGCCATGCTTACTCCCCTCAACTCCACACAGCTACATTTTGCCCCTCACGTCCTGCTCCACTAAACCCACGCTGCTCATCCCATTCTTTTCATCCTACTCCATCTTTCTCACACTCCAAGCTTCATATCTTACTCGCTAAAACGTGAATCGTCTAAAATTTCGAGGATGGCATTTGTTGCAATTAAATTTTGTAGTTGTCTAAACTTTTGCTGGGTATGATATTCAAGGTATATATTCAATCATAAACGTAGTTAAGGAGGCGGTAAAAAAAAGATTTTTGCGATATGAATCGTGGGGTTGTCAAAATTCACAGATATGCTCACTTTTTCTAATTGGGTCTTGCTAAAAGAGGGGACAGAGGCTAAAATTTACACGAAAACAACGTAGGTTTCAAAATTTTAAATTTCATTACAGACCTGGTAATAATTACCGAGATGCCCCCCTTTAGTGCTAGAGATGTAATGCATTTTTACGATTTTTTTTTTTTTTTTTTGCGCAAGATTCACGGAGCTTACCGTCGCACAGATCGTGAAGTTGAAATCTTGGACCACCGCGCTATTTAAGTAACTACACGCAATCCCCTGGTAAATTGCGCGCTTGGCTTTTCTTAGCCGTGCAAGAACGCGCCTTTGGGCGCTCAGTTTAAATGTCGCGGCAAACCCCGAAGAACTGCCGGGACTTTCTTGCCCGATGCCCCTTTTGAACATGAGGGGTCTACGTTTTCACCGCTTCTTGGGACGTAAGCATTATACCACTTTACAAAGCTTTTCTCCTGGTCTAGGGTTTGTCGTTACTGGCATTTGTTTTCCGTATCATGCTTGTCGGAGGTGGCAGTTCCCCGTATGATATTCTAGGCGAGGATGATTGTATGCATATCGGTGCCCGGAATGATAAAAAGTGCGAAGGCTAACGTTATTCGTAGCCCCCCTGGTACTCAAGAACCTACACTATTTTGGTTGATTACACTCCTGCTTGGAAGTATTTATTACTCAGCAAAAAGATATGTGATCCAGTTTTTTTTAATGTAGAATTGTTCCATTTGATCTGCTCTACAAAGTTACATATTTAAAATTTAAAAAAAGTCAAGTCGTTGGTGAGTTATAAGCGTTCAAAGTTGGACCATTTTGTATGGTAAGCGCTTCCAATGTCCTCCAACAGTGCTCACCAGAAATGCCAAGTTTCCATAAAAAGTTTTGCCAAGCACGCATAGAACATGCCAAGAATGTTTCTTGCAGGGATTGTGATCAGCATTTCCCACCAACATCCTTCTATTCTCAAGATTCGAGGGGGGGAAAAAAAAATCGGTGTGTAACTTTACGCCTGCAATTACTTAATTAGGTTCAGTGTTTTGCTTAATGCCAATTGCCGCCCATGTGGGTTCTTGAGTGCCGGCACCATGATTACATGTATAAGAGCACGGTACGTGTGTACGACAATAGAGATAAGTTTCTGAATCTGCTCTATGACTCCAGAATAACATAAGGTATGTCACAGTTAAGCGAGCTACAACGCGCTAGCGAGCTAACGTTCGCTCATATGGTGGGGGTCACTTAAAGGTGGCACCTCAAAACCACCGAAATTCGCGACGCTCGCTACATGAAACCACACACATAGAGATAATTTTTTTTAACGGAGGATGATAACGAACAACCTATGCAACGACTCTCCGTTATTATTTTTTCAATTAATTGTGTCGTGGTTGTGATAATAGAGATCGCGATGAGGAAAAAAATACGACAATTAGTATGAGAGGAGAGAATTTTTGTACACCGATATACACCAAGATACACCAAGATGCGCCAAGATGCACCGATTGTTACTCGTCGTTTCCAACTCTCTACTTTTACGCTTCAATCCACCTCTTGCTCCGATTTGCAAACCTTCGTATTGTAATCAAAGAAACCGAATTCAATCCAGCCATGATCGTGTCCTGTAACTCAGCAAATTTATGTGTACAATTATCACGTGTATATCTTTTAACCTCCGCCCAGAAATATTCAATATAATTCGTTTCACAATGAAACTTCGGATAAAAAATGCATTCATGCCCTTTACCTTCA
>JABYPW010002167.1:0-12183 GCA_016880775.1 Phymatotrichopsis omnivora | reverse complement strand
ATCAATTTATTTTTTTAATTAGAAAGAGAGAGAGAAAAAAAAAAAAAAAAAAGAAAGAAAGAAAGAATGAAAAAAAATATGAAAACTAAATAATAAAAAAATAAAATAAAATATGGGAACAGTATGCCCTAAAGAGAGTAATTTTGTAACATATTTTTAAATTACGCCAAAACCATCCGAAGATCGACTCCAACTCCTCCAAAAAACCGTCACGAAAACCTACTACGCTAGTCACTTTCCAGGGGCGTGGATCTTCCTAAACATCAACTCCACCGTAGTATCCGGCACGCAATTCGAATCGAAATATAAATTGGCAGGTCTTTTCTCGCGCGTATCTTCAAACTTAAATTCATAATTGCGAATGATATACGCCATCAAGAGCTTCAATTGGTTCGCCGCAAAGAACCTCCCCGGGCTACCCGAACGGTCGGGAGTCAATGTCTGCCTATTTGAAACGAAATTGCGAGAAACTCACCAAGCATGTTTTCCAAGCCCAAACGCCAGGAAATTATCCGCAGTGCTAACCATCTGATGTTTCGCCAATTGGCCCTCCTGCTCCCGCATCCTGCTGAACCTAAACGCATCATACTCATATGGGTTCTCGTAGATGGTGCTCTCGTAATGGATTGCAGCAGCAGGCGCGCAGACGAACGCTCCCACTGGCAATCTAACTTTCGATCCGGAAAATTGGAACGGCTTTTGCACTTCACGGGTCATTGTCACTACAAATATATTTTTAGCATGTGTTTGTCATATGGGATGGGTCTGAGGAATTGGGGAGACGAACTGGATAGTATGCTGTTCATACGTTGACTTTCTTTCAAGGCGCTGTCGAGCTTCTTCATTTTCGCGAAGCTCTTCGTCGACCAGCCATCTTCGGCAAGGACGGCTTCGATTTCTTCACGGATAGGGGTGATAAAGTGTGGGTTCGCGGCAAGGTCGAACAGAGCGTGAGTTACACTCTTGAACATGTTATTAGTATTTTCTGTGAACATTTAGTGCAAAGCGAAGAAAAAAAAAAAATCTTACCACGGAAGTTGTGTGTGTAGCTACGAAATTGAGGAACAAAATTTGCATAGTCATTAGTTCAATATTATCCATCCAGGTTCCTTTGGCAGCTTCAAGAATCCATTGGATGGCATCATTCTACTAAATCAGCATACCACCCACGAGGATAGGGAAAGGGAGGAACCTACAGGCCTGTCAGTCCATTTATCGCCCAATGTCTGTAATTTCTTCCTGCGCTCTTCAAAGATGGGTCCGACAAAGCGTTGAACCTCCTTCAACCTTCTAGGTCTGTTGAGGAGGTACCAGGAGAGAAATCTGTATTGACCATGTCAGAAATGGAGAAGTTATGTGCATATCCACCTAAAGGCTGCCTGAAGGTGATAGCAACGATGTGCTTACGGTCGAATAATTCCGGGTGCCACGCCGAGGATTACACCGGCCTTGGCTACGGCAGTGGTGTAGCTATGACATATGTTCATGTATTCTTTGTTGCGGCACAGAGGGAGTCCGACTGGTTTTGTCAGTATTTGGCTTTGAATTTACGTTGGGGCATTGATTACCAAACGCGCGGTTGGTAGTGCTATTCGTCCATAGTCATTAGAATACGTGTAATAAAGTTGTAGAGGTACAAGGGAAATAAATACCTTAAGATCACTTGTAGTATCGCATCCCAAATTTTCACCCTTGTCCAATCTACAAACAATCAAAAATCCCATTTCTGTACAATAAGTACTATAAATAATGCAAGGACGTGATATACCATTTCCAACTTTGACGTTCTCCTCGAATGCAATTGTAGTTTCCTCTACAATATCGTTCAAGGTTGTGGCAAGCTGCTGTGTGAGTTGTTTTTGGATGATCGAAATCGTGAAGATGTCTTCCTCAGGATGGATATTTACTGTGAATTCAGCCGAGAATATCTGCCATTAAAAAAGTTTAGCTACGGTTCCAAAAACCTATTCCTGAACCGTGATTCTACGCTGTTCCACATCTGGAAAGGCTAATGCTTACCTTACGCGATGCCCGCGTAAAAGATAGCACATCTTCCGGAGCTCTATTCATCTCATCGATATGTTTTGGGTCCGTAACTACCACTAACCATCTCGCCAAACTAGCTATCTTGAACATTCCTCCAGTCGACGCATGCTGTTACATCGGTTAGTCATGGGGTGTCACTCGAGTGCGAGTGAGGAAAAAACCTTAGCGAATCCCTCACGGATCGTAATTTCAGGCTTCGTAAAATAATTGATTGATGCTCTCCAAGGTCCCAAAATTCCTGGAGGAACACCAACAGTGGGCAAATCGATCTTGGGGAAAGTTAGCATTGGTACTTATCGATCTGCAAGTATGGGTAGCTTTATTCGTAAAAAGCGAAGTGAAGCAAAGGAAAAACGAAAGCTTAGAAGGATATACTAACGTAATTTGAAAAGTAGGAATATATATTCCAAGTAGTTATACCCAGTACCGTAAAGGCAATGATAAAGGAGGTTTTATCAAAGCCCATGACCTCAACATTGTGCGTGGCAGCCTCAATAATTTCTTTTAACGCCATGTTATGGAAAATGCTTCTGGTAAGCAGTGTAAATTAGAGTTTGAAAACTTTGCATATGTGGTGAGAAATATTGCTATGTCAAGAAAGCTCCTGGGCCTTTTATAAAACCCTCAACTCCCTCTAGTTCTTAGTAGCACGGCGGTGCAGATGCAGGGGTGATCGTGAATGGAGCATACCCGGGACCCCTCTCACATGTTTACTTTTCGAGCCGAAGATACACGTAATCCAAGCTGTGACCCGCTCCCACTGTTGGTAATGTTTGAATATTTTAGCTTTTGCATCCATGGACGTTATGTCGTAGCAGAAATCGCTTCAATACAGTATTGTATACGCATACGTACTTGCCGTGTGTGCCTCAAAACCAAGGGATTCCATGGACCGCTGAAACCAGCATTGGTAATTACAATTGTGATTAGTGCTCTTTGAGCAACGCAATAGTAGTTTTATGTAAATCGGTGCTTACCCAACAATTTTATAAGCTGCCGTTAACCTTAGCGCACTTTTTTTTTTTCAACTTTTCCAAGCGATATCAGCAGTTCAAGGTTAGGGTATAGTATATTTGTAAAGTAGAGTACATGTACTCGCAACTACAACCAGTTTCCGGACGCCGCTAAAGATTATATGCATCGCTACGGGTTATGAATTCTGGGGCAAGTGTGGTAAAAAAAAAAAAATGATTCACTGGCTAGTGTAATACGTAGCTGCGACTATACTATATATATATATATGTATAAAAGGTTCACTTCAGAGGTGGCGGTACTACTCTAATAGCTTTCATAGCAGAGTGTTGGGCTGCTCGCCCTACTGTTACCGCCCAACAACATATCAGTAATAGGCATATTATTACTAGCGTTGGCTTTAGCTGTCACAAAATTCCTAACCCCGCCTCCCGACCGTCCCATCCGAGACATCGCACACTTACTAATCACTCGAAATTTCCACCTTACCTGAGGCCATGTATAGTGGCGCTGCACATAACCTACTCGATTTCCACACCCGCATCCGGATGCCTTATGAGAACGTGGATAAGTACCGGTGTACGAGCGCGGTTTTCGGATTTATCTCTTTCGCTTCCACCGGAGGTAGAAAACTTGCGGATTCACGGCTTTTCCTGGCTGCAATCTCGCGGTCGCTAGTGAGTTATGGAAGTGATTGAATGGTCTGTAGTAAATAATGACGTTAGCATTTGCAGTCTACTATATAGCGTCACAGATGCCATATGCTCACTCTCACCACTTCTAGTAAACAGAGACGAGCAAATTGACGTACTGCTCACTGAGGGGATCTTCACAGGCATACACAACGTGCTCCGCCGTACCTTGTGAAGCTGACCCAAACCCGGCAAGGTTTTGCGGATTCGGTAACGGTTTACAGTTATTCCAAGATCTGCTTTAGTGCATACGAAATAGTTGCCTTAGAAGCTTGGACTATGCAGGGATGGGCGTCTTCTTTGCAGAGTACATGTACTTTATGGGTTTCGAATGCCAGCAATCCATGTCTTGTGTAACGTACACTCCATCTCGTCAGGGAAATTACGTCACCTTCAAAAACCCCTTTTTCAGACAAATTATGATGTATTGGCTTGTCCTTTCGTTTCTTTTCTTTTGATATAATGGAAACGATTCACTTTTGAGAACCCAGCCCCGCATCCCGTCCCCAGCAAGGCTGCCCATGCTTGTGAATCATTCTTTGATTTTTGGGTTGATTCCGAAAACTCTGAAACAACTGGGCCGGTCAATTTTTGCAGTAATTTTGGGGACCCAGTCTGCGGCGCTAGCTTGATGCTTCAGCCAGTTAATGCTAGAGTACCCGGCGAAGCATGAGGGTTGGGTATCCGAGGCTCTTCTCTCGGGAATTTTGCAGGGTTTGTTTCGGCGACTCTTGGTACTCCGCTCAAGATCACCTCGGTACATACAACCGAACCAAGTGGAAAAAAGATAGTACCGGGCAGAACATCAGTGATTTGTAATTGCAAGCAAAAAGACCTCAGTAAATTGATGCAGAAAAAACCTCGAATGGAGGTACTTAGTACCATGGGAAGTGGTTATACACTCCTCGCTAGAAAACCCGACCGGCCGAGCTCAAGACAATACTTACCAATTCTAACGATTATAAACAATAGTAGAAGTCAAAAATTAAAAAAGAAGAACCGATTATGCCTCGTGGTTTACTCAAAGAAACCGCCTTTAATTTTGACTCCCATGGTGTTCCAGGTAGGGTTTTTTTCGCGATTACTCTCTCGTTTCTTGAGTCTTGACTTGCATAGCGGACGAAGTGCAAGCGCCTCTAGGTCCCAAATGGAAGCCTGGCGTCAACGCCGTGCATAAGTAAACCTTAATGATCCGCGTCTTACTTCGTGATTTCTGAAATATTCGTCTTAAGAGCGTTTATATGTGAAATGAATGAATCTAGTTTGCAGAGTATGCTTCACTGTCAACCTAAACTGTTATAAAAGATATCAGAACTTTCTCAAGGTGCATGGAGATGAGGGTCTTTTAGCAGTGTTTTGCGGTGATTGAGATTTTTTTTTTTTTTATTTTTCAGGCAGATACGAATGATATTAGGGTAGGAGATATGTTCGGGTAAAAGTGATTTGCTGTGAACACGGCGAAAGGGTAGAAAGGTTTGTTTGGGCGAGGCCGGCGGCGATAAGGAATTCAATGTCATGCATGAAGCTAATGCATATGCATTCGTATAAACACGTTAATGCGTTGTTGAAAACTGACCAAGAAACTTGCGTTTCGAAACATAACCAAGGCCTGCATAGTTTCGCGTTTCAGTGGTTTGTAATTTAGAAACAAGTTGCGTTTCTTGATGTTAGAAAAACTGTAATTTTGACCTCCACTAATATTTACACTCGTGATTCGATGGAGATGTAAACAAGACAATGCATTTCAAAGTCAACGATTAAATAAGATTCGCACTCATGATTCGATAGAGATGCATACAAAACAATGCTTTTCGAAGTCAACGATATCTCTTTTTCAAGACCGAAAATGCGGAGTGAAGTTTACACGTTTACTTGAAAGAGAAGATAAATAGCGGTATTCAAAGCGCCGAGAGAAACGAAAGATAGAAGTGTAGAACTTCGCGGATAAGATTCCGTAGGTCTGGGAAACCCCATTGAGATTTGAAATGCGAAAACTATGTTAAATTACTAATGGTATAAACTTCTAAGAAGCAGTACCGGCGGGAGCAAAAGTACTCGAGTACAGCTACCTATGTACGTAAATGTCTGGATGCTTAGTCAACAGCACTTTGCGGTCGCTTCGCAACGAATCCTTCGAACTTCCCGTCTTTCGTGTAGATTTGTAAATTGTGAAAATAAAAAAAATTACGATGCTTCCATCTCAAAACCAAAAAAAAAAAAAAACAGAAGATCTTGAGCCAAAAGCCGAGCCCAAACCTAAACGCAAATCCAAACCGAAACCGAAAACAAATCACCGAGGCACCACACCAGCTGAACATGGTACAGTGATTGCGCTCTGTGGTGAAGCTTATTCCATCGCAGAAGTCGCCGCGAAACTCCGAATTTCAAAACCCACCTGTTCTGATACATGTGCCCGAGACCAAGACTGCCATCTTTGTAAAAGTAAAATCCCATACACTGTGAACGCCCCCTGTCCGGCGGCCCAGAAAAAGGTTGGTGATAGGTTGAAGAGATACCTAGTCCACCCAGCCTGGATGCAACGGCTTAGCTAGTAATTCCTAGCCCTTCTCCACAGCCTTTATAACTTCCTGCACCGTTGGGTCAGAGCTAGCTGGGCTAGGTATCTCTACTCCCTAGCAGTAACTTTTCTGGGCGGCCGGACCGGGGGCATTTATAGTGTATGGGATTTTACTTTCAAGAGGAAGGAACTCTTGGTCTCGGGCACATACTGTATATCGGAACAGGTGAATTTTGGAATTCCGGTTTTGTCCGCTATTTTTGCGAAGGAGTATCCTTCACCTAGGAATGTAATCACCATACCATGTTCAGCTACTGTGGTTTCTCAGCGCTTTGTTTTGGGTTTGGGTTTAGATTTGTTTTTTAGGTTTAAGTTCGGCTTTAGACTCAAGATTTATTTCTTTTTTTTTGTTTTTTTTTTTCCAGATGGAGGCATTATAATTTTTTTTTTAAATCATTGTAGATAATTTTCACAGTTTACAAATTTACAGGAAAGCGGGGAAGTAGGAAGTGAAGGCGTTGCGAATAACCGCAGGGCGCTGCTGACTAAGCATCCAACTGTGGAACGATCGCAAGAGTGGCGAAGTCACTGCGCCTGAGTGGATAAGTAACTTCGCCACTGCCAAGACGGGGCTGTAACCAAATACATGACGCCACATCCGTTCCGGCCACCCTGAGAAGCACCAACGAACCGATGAGCTCGCTTCCAGCTCCCTCAAGCTCTCAACATGCAAGTCACACTCTTTCACAAAGAAAAATTTCTTTCGATTTTGCGATCTACGCCACTTTATAACTCCTAGTCTACCATTCAATCAATTGAGAATCCTTCGCAAAATGAATAATTTTTCAAACTGCGACGCAGTCGCTCAACGCAACGACACAAGGGTGTTGCTGGCGGTGATGTAAGGCCTAGGAAAATCGCCAAGTATGATGTAAGACATAGGAACGTTGCTAAGGGCGGCGTAAGATCTAGGAACGTTGCTAAATACGATGCCGGAACCTGGAATATTGCCGAGAGCAACACCGGACTATGGATCACCGCTGCGGACGATGTAGTAGTCGTGGATATTGTAGTCATCGCAGGCATCACCAATAGCGAGAAGTTCTTGAACAAACAGCACACTGGACAATGTGTTGCATATTTGAAGTGAAGTCATCGAGTTTGCAGAAACTGGGCGGTAGGAGGATAGAAAGGTTGAGGCTCTTCTCTCCTTTCTAAGTGGTTACAAGAATTAGGTGTAGTGGAAGTTGGATCCTGTTAAAATTTGGGAAAAGTTATCGGTGAATGTTTTTAAAAGGACAAGGGCAGCAGCAGATATAAAGGGAAGTGGGAACCCCTTAAAAAAGCTACGGGGAGGCAAAGGCGCAGGTGGAGTGAACGGGTGCCGAAGAGAAAAGTGAAGAGCAATGGCTATCAATCAAGAGAAGTATATCGCCTACCACATGCATAAATTTTTATTTATTTACTGATAGTTATGTAGCGTGGCTTAATAAAATATGCAGGCGTTACCGCGACATATTCCAATACGATAAGTCCTGGAATTCTCCTTTCGTTTCAGAGTAGGTAGTTCACAACCTAGATCTATTATTGACGGTATCGAACAAGACGATAATCCCCGTGCAGTTGTGGACCTCCTTGGCGATGATGACGGAGACGAGCATTCTCCTACAAGGGGACAAAAGAGTCAGACCTCCCAGCCTAAGAAGGAAGGAAGTGCCGAGGGAGTTAAGAAAGAGAATGTATCGGCTACCTATTCCGTTTTGAAGGAAATTGCGAACGAAAGAATTCAATGTGAAAGTGAGCGGTTCCAGTACGAAGTGGAGCGAAATAAGTTGGACAGGGCTCTTTAGCGCGAAAGGGAAAAGATCCAGCACGAAGAAAGAAGCCGGCGACAAGACCCCCTCGGCAATCAATTGAGGCTCGCCATATCCCTGTTCAAACTCGCGAAGACACAATTTTGAGTACTAAGTTGGAGAGAAAAGGAAACACGTAATACAATAATTGGCTGCAGGTATTCTTTTGTTTTGTTTTGTTTTCTTCGGTTTTCCTTTACGAATCTCGTTATTATTTGGTGATATAGTCTTTTTGTACTTTTTTTTTTTTTTTTTTTCTAAAAAAAAAAAAAAAAAAGATAGATATGAAACCAGAGTTCACAACAGTATGTGAGGCGCAAGATCTTACGTGTGAGGGTGATAAAGTCGGTGATCTTCGTGATCATGGTGAGTCATGGGCGCGATAAAATATTATTTTTGGCGATTCTCCTTCTCAACAGCATGATCGGGCTGTTGAAAAGAAAGAGAAAGCAAGTGGCACCGACCAAATAAACTCCATCGGAGCCCCACACCGACTTCTATCTTTCGTTTTTCCAGGACGCTTTGAACACCACTAACTTATGAAGATACACGTGTTTACATAGAATTCAACCGTGACAACATTATCGATATACGAAAAATTTTGCTTGCTGTTTGGATTTTTTCGCTACGCGTTAAGCCCTTTAAAAGATTAAAACCCCTTCACAATGATGACATTGATTCCTATACCTGAAGATATCGATATTTGGCGACAACGTCTATTCAACGTAAATGAACCAATTAGTCCGGCGACGAATTGAGACGGCGAGTGATGGAACATGATTCTATATTTCAACACTACATCCCTATGTAGATACATAAGTATGGCTGATGAATTTCCAATGACACGCATCCCCAGTACGTGTGATAAAGATGTATATGAATTTTTCCACTCACAATTATTCTCTTGCTATTGCGGCTGTTTTTATGATTTAATTTAGATGTTCTCGAGTATTCTGCACTTTTTCCGTGAAATTAGGAGAAATTCCCACAAGATATTTTCTTAACTAAAAGCTAGTTGGGAGGCATTGCTGTAGAGTGCGTTTAGCACCTATCTAGCGGTAGGCCATTGGATGCAATGTTGCTTAACTAGAGAGGTGAGGTGTAGTGAACAGTGAACCTAATAGCCCGCCCTGCCCACCTAGACTCCCAGGCTGGATAGCCTAGGGGAACAAGGTAGGCGGGTTGCGGATGGGCTAGCCTGCTACCAGCCCAGCCGCCAGATTCCTAGCGTGAATTGTTGCCAACCCGGCTACCAAAAATCTTTGCGTGAATTGGCGGCGACAGCGCCTTCACACGGCCGGGAGAGCTGTCGAATGGCATTATCTTATTTACAATTCAAATACTAGTGCAGATGTAGCATGAATTGGGTAGTGTGGTAGTGTGGAAGTTGGTGAGTTGTCGAAGTGTACTACATGATCGGAATCGTCGAATAATTCACCAAAATGAATTGGATTATATAGTCATTGATTTTATAGTCATTATCTCATATTTTGAGAAAGCCGGTCCAGCCCACCGGCGGTTTAAGAGCGAGCTATTGGGAAGACTGGCGGAATCCAACTGGAAAATATCCAACTATCTGCTCAACTGATTGCCGTGTCACACGGTACGAACGCAGAAATATTGTGCAATGCTGGGAAACTAAAGAAAGTTTTACCAGTCTAAAAAAAGACTCAAATCGCCACTATTATAGTCCTGGTGGCGTACATGGTAGGTAATCTAGTATTGAGAGTTTGTTTATGAGTGAAAGTTCCGGAACGGCAACGACCGGCTATGCTGTAGATCTTCACGAATAAATGGACAAGGCTGTTACGCTAACAATTTAACGGTTTATTCGGCATTTTATTCGAAAGTTTTTTGTGTCCTGCTTTCGAAGCTTTTTTTCAAGAAGGGGGGGGGGGGCTATTCCGGATGGTTTTGTCTTCCAATTTTCTGGAACCATGCTTCGTAAATGATAAAGCGCAGCTGTTGCATTACTCGTTTCCACGGAATATTTCTGTTTTGTTGCATAATTTTTAGGTTATCTCCTTTCCTTTCGCTAAACAAGTGACTTCGACTTAGTGTACTTTCAGCTTATGTTTACTCGATAAGTTCAATAGAATTCGTTTATACGTAGATCATGGAATATCACTAGGTATTTTTTTTTTTGAAAATGGGCTATGCAAATGGTCGCAAAACGATAAAAGTGAACAGTATCCTTTCAATTAACCGTGTTGAAATCTCTACAAAGTATCTTTGAACGGCGATTAAAGTCATCTGCCGTGAGTGAGCGGAGATGAAGAGCTAAATCATCTTGACTATGTATCGAGTGAAATCATATGATCAATAAATTTACGTCGCTGGAAGTTAAAACAAACTCATGCACGGCTTGAGAAAAAAAAAAAAAAAGATAAAGATAAAAGAAAAAAGAAAAATACCAGAGCTCAAAATTGCTATTTTATGAAACATAACGTTTACCTCGAGCACAAGTGATCATGAAAATGCTTCGCAAGAAACAACTCTGCAGCAGAGTTCAGGATACCGTTCTCGAGAAACATTCTGGTTTCGAAGAAGAAAAAGGGGGAAAAAGAAGCGGGGAAAAATTAAACGGAAAGAACCTGCAAATAACAATGAATTTTGGTCTTTTCAATAGAATGAAGAAAAAAAGAGCAACTCAATAATGCCAAAGTAAAGAGAAAAAAGAACGAATATTATCCACAGCACCATAACACCTGTGCCTACGAGGCCATTACCAAAAATAAATTAAAAACGGCGATAAACAAACTCTTTGCAGTGAGAGGTCGTAAAAAATCAAGTGGAGATTTGTCAACCATCGCAACGAAATGACGTAAGCGCATTTAAAAACCTTTAACTTAGGAATTTCCTAACTAATACTTACACACTGAAAGCACCACCGCGGGGGTCTTTTCTTTGCCCATGAATCAACCGGAGGTGCTGCACCATGTTCCCGCGTCTTGCGCCCAAGCTTTGATGGTGACGAGGAGAATTTTCGTGAGGGCAGCGAACGTCCTCTTGAACGTTACGACAAAGGAAGCACTGCGCTATATTCCTGCGTTCATTATTCTTGGCGGAAGGCTCGGTGGCAGCATTTACATCTCGCAAAAGCGGCTGCTGCATTTCGAGCGGTTCGACTGGTTGTCTTGGCGCGATCAAGGGGTTATTGTGCGGAACTCTGATGGTGAGGGATTGGACATAGTGATTTTCTTGATTCCTCGCAAGGTGGCAGTCGGTAACAATCTCCTCTCCTTGCAATTCTGCTTGTTGAATTCTGATTAGCTCCACTAGCTGCTCGAGTGCGATAAAGATGTTATCCTGCGAAAGTCTGGTGGCGAGGTGCTGGATATCGTTTCTTTCCTGTTACTCTGCTTGTTGAAATACGAATAGCTTAACTGATTGTTCGGGTGCGGTCGGGTCATGGTTTTGCGTAGGGTCTCTGGAGATGAAGAACAAGTAGTGTTGATGAAGGACTAGAAAGGTGTTGGTGTTTCGACCGCATCCGTTGAAGCAAGGGTATAACTCGGGGACAGGTAAATAAGTAGGTAGAAGTTAATTTGCTATGCCATAAATAAAATATTAGTAGCTGTAGGTATCATAGTTTCGAAGATATTTCTCCCAATCGTAGGATATTCAATGGTACATACCACCACGTTCAGCGAGCCACCACGGCCACGGGTCCACCCCTCCTTGCAGGGATAGGCGTACTCCGCTCCGCAAGTTAAAACTACGACGTCGCCATTTCTAATTCACGCCCTCCGCCCGCGTCTCCCGCTCCTGTACTCCCGGGAAGATACCGCCGATATTCAACATGGCCGACTCGCTCCTCAAGCACCCTCGCGATGTCGCTATCGCCATGGCCGAGGACCGCATCTGGATCGATTGCTGCTTCGACTTCATCCACCACGGTAGTTGCCCCCTCTTGCTCCCTTCCCCACCTTCATTGCCCCCTTTAATTGACGCAATTTCAAAGTCACCCCGGCGCCACTTTCAAGTCAAGCAACACGGTAAATATCTCGTCTTTGGTATGCACAGCGGTGCCAAAATCCTCGAAAACAAAAGACCCACTCTCATGACTCCCAAACAGCGGTTCCGTAACCACCCACCCCCC
>JABYPW010002166.1:0-12186 GCA_016880775.1 Phymatotrichopsis omnivora | reverse complement strand
GGCTAACGGCAAAGCCACACCATGCCACGTCACGCCACAAGGTCATGTGACAGAGGATCGTCTCCAGAGCGCTTAACACAATGGTGAAGGGTAGAGACGGCATACTCACATGTTGACAATCTAAGCGTAACCTCCATCATAGCGCATCGTCCAGGTACCTTGACGCTGACCACTACCGGTGTTCATAACAGTATCTTTACCAAGTCATTTACGAACATATATGGTGATCTGTCACACTATATTCTTTAAAGAAAATGGCTTCCTCTTCTTCCGACGTCCCGATGCCTGATACATCCTCTCTTGCTCTTGTTGTGGGCTCTCAGCTCACCAACCCTTCAGCCTGAACAGTTCAGACCACCTGATCCTTGGCCTCGAATGTTTCAATGCATAAAGAGGCCACCATCAATCTCAACACCGCCGAGTTGGCCTATGCCAACAAGCATCAGAAAATGGTCATCGACAACTATGTGGCCATGATGCAAGCCTTGCATAAGGCTCGGCACTTCCTAGGGGAAGAACCCTACAAACGGGCTCTTCAAGACACGGAGGAGGAATTCCAGAAACAAAGTGATGATGTGGCATCCATTGTCTATGCCACCATAGTGCTTCACTGCACCATCCATAAGCCCCTCCCCCTGTTGTCCATGGCCTTCCCCCCTTCTATGATAAATCTCCTCCTCTCCACAGTGGAACAAATCTAGAAGGAGAGAGATTCCTTTGCTCAATGGGAGTCAGACTACACCAACAGTCTCAACAAGGCACATCAGGATGTGGTTCAGGATTTGAACCGCAAACTGACTGATCTGTACCAGCAGCTGGCAGATCAGGCCCTTCACTTGTTGGCCTCCTGTAATTGGCAAATCGCCACTCTGACGGTAAGCCTGGCCAAGGCAAAGGCCAGAGTAGAAGTCTTGGAGTAGGGAGAGGTCCCCCTCTAAGCTAGACTTAGCGAGGCGAATGACACAATTTTGCGCCTCAGGGCAGAGAATGAAGCCCTCTCCGCTAGGTTTACATTGAGGAAGGAAGATGTGGTCAAGCTCAGGGAAGACCTGATGAAGGCCAACGATGATGCCAAGCTGTGGAAGGACCTATACTATTAGTACAAGGAACACTACAGGTTGATAGTCTCCCCGCCGGTCTCAAGAAATCCAGACGAAGTGATAGAGAGGGATGACAGGGCAACTCATGTGTCAGCTCCTCCTCTATGACCACAGGGCCTTCGCCATGGCATCCCTTCCTTTTGGCCACCTTCCCAACCCATCTCACCTACTCCTCCTCCCTCTGCGCCTCGTTCTGCTATTGCAGGACCTTCACGGAGGCACAGGGAACCCTTCTTTGCTTCCTTTGCACCACCTCCCTGCCCAACCTCTCCTTGTCCGCTTAATGAGAGTGATGTTAGGCAGATAATGCAGGAAGTACTCGGGCAAACTGCCCCACCAGTGCCTCCCTCAAATTGCTCGACTCCCACTCTACCTCCTGTCCCATCTGCCTCATTCAAGGGTCCCAAGCCAGCTGATCCCGAGAAGTTCTCGTGGAAGGCAGAAGACATAAGGAAGTTCATCAAACAATGCGAGAACTACTTTGCCCTCCAAGCCCATGCCTTCCCCTATGACTGGATCAAGACCAGGTTCACATCCATGTACATGATGGGTACTGCGTGAGTCTGGTGGCAGGCCAACTCCCATAGGTAGACCCAGCAGACCGCCATTTGGGATGACTTTACCGAGGCTATAAAGACATATTTCAGAGCCTTTGCCACCAAGCCCCAGGCCATCAGGGAGATGATCAATGCCAAACAGACTAAGGGCATCCTCTCCTACCTCACCCATATGGAGGCTCTCAACCAGGTCATCCAAGGTGACCAAGAGTCTTTCAAGTTCTGGGTTGAGAGGGGCCTTAAGGAAGATCTCCGCCTGGTGATGGCAGCCTAAACCACCCACAAGACCCCAGCAGCTGAGTGGCTCTCTCATGTGGTGCAGGTAGGCCTGGCAATAGAGGATGTCTGGGTGGCCATCCAGGAGTCTGATAAGGGACAAACGACCAAGCAGAGTACGGGCTAGGCAGCTCCTTCTTCTAAGCTGAAAAAGACCCAGGACAAGTGTCCCTCGGGGTCCTCTTCCCAGGACAAGGGGAAGCTTCCTCAACTCACTGAGGAAGAGAAGGAGTGGGCTAAGAAGAACAAGGCTTATCTGCACTGCTTGTCCAAACACCATAGTGTTAAGGACTGTTATTCCACAAGAAAGTTCTCCATCTCCGCAGTCAAGATTGCGTCTATGTCAACGAAATGCAAGGCGGACGATGATAGGAACTCCTCCTCCTCCAAGTAGCAAAAGACCTCTGCAGCTCAAGTAGTTGACCTCCCAGATGACTGGAAGGATGGGGACGATATCCCCATGGTGTAAGTGCCCCTTTTCCTTTGTGGCATCCCATGCCACCTCTTCCATTTTCCTTTGTTCTTTGTTTCCTTTAAGTCCCAGTTGGATTGAAGCATTGAATTTGTTGCACAAAATTTCCTTTAAGACCATTGTTTGAAATTTCCTTTGTGCTTTCTTTTTACAAAGGAGCTGGTGTTCACAACCATTGTTGCATTCTCAGTGGGTGGGCCTGCCAGCATTGAGGTTAATGTAATTCATGATACCCATGAGTGATGTGTTATGACCTGATATCCGTTATGACTGTTATGATACCCTCATGTATTATTTTCCTTCTTTTCTATAGAGGCATTGATTAGAGGTTTTGTTTCCTTTTCTTTTGCAAGTTCTGCCTAAGGAGGACCCATTCTAGGTCGAAATGCGCTGGCCGTATAGCAGACGACAACTCTTTCTACACCCCACGAGTTATCAGTTTTTCTTCTCAACACATTTCCAACTCCTACTGTTCGAAACAACCTCCTTGCAGACAAGACGTATAGCGAGCTCTGGCCACGAGTTTCCTGGGAGAGATTAGGGAACATATTCGCTACCGCCACCATGTCAACCATAGTTTCCTCCAAAGAAGGCCCTGCCCAGGGCAGGTGTGTCATGGTTCCAGTCACTTTGCGCTGGAAAACCCATTCTGTTGAGGGTCCCCAAGTACATGTGATTACAGCTACAGCCAAGTTGGACAACGGAGCAACCGGTGCATACATCTCAGATCGGCTCCCTGTCCCTAAGAAGAAAAGGTCCTAGGCAGTCAACGTCTTCGCCTATGATTGTTCCTGTCATCAAGAGTGGTACTATACTCCTAAGCTTCAGATGCAGGTCCTCAACCATCGCGAGCTTATTGATTTCGACGTTGGCCCAATGCCTCCTGATGTGGACATATATCTTCCTGTTAAGTAGTTTCAAGATCATGAACCACAGGTCAATTATGACTATGCTGTTCTCGCAGGTTTCCCCTCCTCCAAATGCAAGAACCATCTTGTGATACCACAGGTCCAGATGGCCCCCGCATTTGAATTGATTAAAGATAGCGACTTCTATACCAACTCCGAAGCTGTCGGTGGCGGACTGCTTGGGTAGGTGGACACCCCAGTCAATGAAGGAGTTGTCCGTCGTTGGTGTGCCACTATGACTAGCCCTCCAGTGGGCAACTTTGCTGAGCTCTTCATGCGGTCTTCCATCTCCTCGACCTCTGAAGGTGATAAGTGGGAACAGATCTATCCTGCTGTCTTCTCCGAATGTCTTGCCTCTTTGCCCCCTCCCCATCGGGAATGGGACTGCAAAATTGATTTGAAGGAAGGAACGACTCCTCCCTGGGGCCCACTTTACCGTCTGTCTGAGACTGAGCTCCAGGCCCTGTGTGAGTACCTTGATCAGATGATCAAGGAGGGAAAGATAAGGCCCTCCAAGTCTCCTGCAGGCACTCCTATCCTGTTCATGAAGAAGGCTAATGGTTCCCTTTGCCTTTGCGTCGACTACCGGGGTTTGAATAAAATTGTTATTCAAAACTGCTATCCTCTCCCCCTTATGGGTGAACTTAGAGACTGAATCGGCAATGCTCAATGGTTTACCAAGCTCGACCTCAAAAATGGCTACAACCTCATCCGTATTGCCGAGGGTGACGAGTGGAAAATATCTTTTTGCACTCGTTACGGCCAGTACAAGTATTTGGTGATGCCATGTGGTTTCTGCAATGCCCCTGCTGTCTTCCAGGAAATGATGAACACGATCTTTCACAACCTCCTCAATCTAGGTGTCCTCATCTATCAGGACGACATCCTAATCTATGCCATGACCAAGGAAGAACATGACCGCCTTGTGCATGAAGTCCTTAAGCGCCTTGATAAGTACAAGCTGGCCCTCAAGCCCACCAAGTGCATCTGGGCAGTCCATGAGGTGGAATTCCTTGGGTTCATCATCTCCAACAAGAGTATTAGCATTTCCGAGGATAGGATTCAAGCTGTCCGAGATTGGCCTACTCCCACTACAGTTCGAGATGTCCGTTCGTTTTTGGGCCTCGCCAACTTTTATCGGGTCTTCATCCAAGGATTTTCGAAGATCGCGATACCCCTGACAAACCTCACCAAACAAGACCAGCCCTGGACCTAGGGGTCTCTGCAGCAATCTGCCTTTGAGACCCTTGAGGCCCTCTTCACCTCTGCACCTATCCTTGTCCACCACGATTCTCAGATCCCTCTTCAAGCTGAAACCGATGCCAGTGACTTTGCCCTAGGGGGCGTGCTATCGCACCGGTTTCCTAATAGCTCTATTCACCCATTAGCCTTCCACTCTCACAAACTTGAACCAGCGGAGCGGAATTACGAGATCTATGACAAGGAAATGCTTGCAGTGTTTAACTGCCTTTACATGCAATGGAGACATTGGTGTGAGGGAACGGCTCATCCAGTGCTGGTGATTACGGACCACAAGAACCTGGAGTACTTTACAACCACTCAGCTCCTCTCTAGGAGACAGGCCCAGTGCATGGAGAAATTGGGCACCATCGATTTCCAGGTAGTGTATCGGCCAGGTAAGTCTAATGACGCGGCTGATGCCTTGAGCAGATGTGGGGACCACGTCCCTACGGAGGGGGTGCGGAAGCTCAGTCTTCTCTTCCTCAAGAAAGGACAGTATATTGCTGCGATTGAGAAAAGTTATACCTCGCTCAATCCTTCCTTTTACCAAGCCTTGAGGGAAGCCATTGCTGCTGACCCTGAATGCCAACGTATTCTGAGCTCGCCACAGGAACCCTACAGTGTTCATGATGGCCTTCCAATGTGGAATAGTCTGTGGTATGTACCCCCATCTCTTTGCACTGAGGTTCTCAAGTCCAGGCACGATCACCCTACAGCAGGCCACTTAGGCTGAGATAAGACCTTTGATCTTATCGACAGAGACTTCTACTGGCCACATCGAAGGCAGGATATAGCTGAGTATATCTTTACATGTGACCAGTGCCAACGGAATAAAGCCTGCCGATACAAGGCCTATAGGTAGCTGCTTCTGTTGGAGATACCCTATACGCCATGGGAATCGATCTCTATGGACTTCATGACGGACCTCCCTCCTTCTGACGGCTTCACCCAAGTGTAGGTGATCGTTGATCATTTCTCTAAGATGGCGCATTTCATCCCTCTCAGCCCTAATGTCGACTCCAGGCACCTCGCCAACGCTTTCATCCGTGAGATCTGGAGACATCATGGCTTACTGGCCAACATTGTCTCCGACCGTGACCCCAAGTTCGAATCCTTTTGGGGTCATGTGATGGATCAGCTTAGGGTTAAGTTGTCAAAGAGCACTACTGCTCACCCCCAAACTGATGGACAAACGGAATGGCTGAACCAGGTCCTGGAAGCATACCTCCGTGCATATATCAACTACAAGCAATCGGATTGGGTGTTCTTTCTCGCCCTAGCAGAATTTGCGTACAACAACGCCAAGTCATCCTCCACTGGTTTGTCCCCCTTCTTCGCTAATTTTGGATATCATCCTTCACTTGACGCTGTCCAGACAGTCTCTGCTTACCGTGGGAGTGAGGTCTTAACTCGTGAATGGACTACCATAAGGCAATGCCTCTTTGACGCTCAGAAAAAGATAGTTACATGGTATGACAAGTCTCACCAAGCTTTCCCCGAACTCAAGCCAGGAGACCGCGTCCTCCTTAAGCGTGATGATATCACCCCCTCCCGACCTTCCTGCAAGCTAGACGCTAAGTTTGCAGGCCCCTTCGAGGTAGTCAAACCTATCGGGCCTCAGGCCTACAAACTCAAGCTTCCCTTCTCCTAGAAGATCCACCCTGTTTTCTACATCTCCAAGTTGGAACCCTACTATATCTCAAATTGGTTCCCAGTTCATCCTCCTCCTGCACCTGAGATTGAGGAGGGTGAAAACTACTTCTTCATTTCTGAAATCGCTAAAGTTCGGAACAACTGGAAAACCAAGCGGGTAGAATATTTAGTGTTGTGGGAAGGATACTCGTAGGATAAGGGGAGTTAGGAACCCTTGGAGTCCCTGCTAGTTCATGGCGAACCCATCGATGCTCTCTTGACCTTTCGACAGGCCCATCCGGAGGCAGAGCGCCAAGCCACTGAGTCAGAGGAGGCTCCACCACGCAAGCGAAGATGGAGGAATTGAGGTATGTATAGTTACTCCTTCCTCCACAGTTGGTTTCCCTTTAATGCAGTAGGGTGACACTATTATGTCCATTGCATGATCCTGAGTCCCCTTTAAGCTCTATTGAGTTGGGATGATCTCCCCCTACGGGCTGCAGGGAACCGTCCTCTCGTCCCGGTTGCTCTCAGGGAGAGATGGAAAATCGACATAAGGCTAACTCCTATGTGCATGGGGACCATGCGCCTTAGAAGGGGTGTAGTGTTATGAACACCGGTAGTGGTCAGCGTCAAGGTACCTGGACGATGCGCTATGATGGAGGTTATGCTTAGAATGTCAACATGTGAGTATGCCGTCTCTACCCTTAACCATTGTGTTAAGCACTCTGGAGACGATCCTCTATCACATGACCTTGTGGTATGGCATAGCATGGTATGGCTTTGCCGTTAGCCTTGACTAAGCGTGGGAAGTCAGCCCCACAGGCACGTGATCGGCTAATGGCATGATGTGACATTGGCCTAGTCAGCTATGAGGTCATAATCAGGTGATCGGACTTATATTGCGAGAGACTATCACAAATCGGGAGTGAGGCCCGAGAGTGTGGTAGGCGATCATAGTCAAATTGAGTACTAATCGCATCCTGTCCTTTCGGACTCTTCTACAGGTTTCGGTGATTAGGAATCAGGAGATGGTCTGGAACAAGTCTTGGTTCTTTGTATTTCCATTTCCTTTGTCATCTCTTTGTCAGCTTATATGAAGGATGGGATATATAAGCTCGCGGTTGTTCTTGTCTTCTTGTCTAGTCCATCCTATTAAGTTAGCGAAAAAGACGCCCCGCTGGAGGAAAAGTGTATTTAGATAGGGAATAGAGTATGCTTGTCTTGTTGTCTTTCCTTCCTTCTTTCTTTAGCACATAGCTACTTGTCTTCTCTGTGATCACCATTGTGAAAGCCTTTGAGATATCTTCGAGCCTTAAAAAATATATTCATCTTTTCTCGTCTTCAACATCTGAAGTCCGCCCCATTCGTCGTAGGAAAGATATCTTCCAGTTGAGCTTTCATTTAGCCAAGATATCTGAGTTTACTCAGTAGCATTTACAAAGCATGCCTGAGGTATCTTTACCGAGTCATTTACGAACATATAGGGTGATCCGTCACAATATATATGAGTATAAGTACTATAGGTATACAAGGAGGCTAGAGAGGTGCTAATGAGTATAATAGTAGTAGGAACTATTTACAGCTCCTAAATGTTCTACTTAGGTACTTTTTCTCTCTCCTTTATAAAAGCCTAAAGGAAAGTGGTAAGGTAATTAACTTTCAGATGATAGTTAACCATAGTAGTTATAATAAAGGCAATTAGAGTTTTAACTTATAGTTAGCTTTACTAGACTATAGACTCTATAGCCTATTACTATTTCTACTTATATAGGTATTACACTATTTGTCTAGAATATAGGGTAGCCCTAGTATGTCTTAAAAGTATATAAGAAGTTCAAGGTATAGTTCTTACCTCTTAGTGTATATACCGTATCCCTATATTCATTAAATTTAGCTTAAAGAGTTATAGTCCTGAGAAGCTAGATTATTCCTATCTTGAACTATTTTTAAAAAATAAATATATATATAATTTTATAGAATTTTCTATATAGAAAGAATGTATTGATAAAATTAAGGCAGAATAAAATTTTCCTATTTTTTTTTTTTTTATTTTAATCATTCTATTTATTTCTAAAACAATAAAAGCATAATTATAATATACATATTTATAATACTTATATTATATGCTATATAGGAAAATGTTAATATATAAAAAAGCTAGTACTACTATATTTCTTTCCTAATTATATTATTTTACATCCCATTTCCTCCAAGAAAATGCTAGTACTAATTTACCTAATATATATAATATATTCCTCATATAGAATTAATACTCTAAATTGGCACTTAATCTAAGTATCAAGTCCTGGAATAATACTATTATAGAGATATAACACCACGGGGATAAAATTAAATTGCTGACTACAAAAAAAAAGTAGCTAAATACTATGCTATTAAAAAAAAAGACCATAAGGTTATATGTTAGCTATTATTTAACTAAGTAGTCCTTGACAAAGATAGACAAAATTGTTAGGACATAGTATAAAATGAATTTTAGGGTATTATAGCTAGGTCTAATAGTAAAGATAATATAGCTATAGAAGCATACATAAACAATCCATATTTTATATTCAAATGTTTTTCTTTTATTTTAAATCTCTTCTCTAATAATGTCCTTTATTTTTCTTTTGTTTTCTCTACTTCTAACTTTTGTAAAGTAACTTTCTCATCTCCCTTAATTTAAATTTTTCAAAGTTCTTTGCCCTTCTTTAAAATACTTACTATTTTCCTTTCTTCTCTTAATATAGAAAGCACTTGTAACAATTACATTACTTGTATACCAAACACTAACACATATACCTTTGCAATATTGTTAGTCACCTAGTAAGAATGAAAATGATTTCCCCCTACCCTTTACCATAGCCTCTTTTTAGCTTTAGTCTCTCTTTCTCTTTCTTTCTTTATTTTTCTTTATTTTTTTGTATTTTTATTTTTTATTTTTCTTTAACAAATTTCATGTGATCAATGACACCAATTTTCAGTAGGTTATATAAAGGAACTGGTTTGATTTGGGAAACAGCTATATTATATGAGAGATGCAGAGGATTTAGATATATCATTATTGCTTCTTGAAATGAATGTAGTAGAAAGATCCCTTTTGTAATTTTCAGATTATTCTATTAATACTCCACTCATCTCACATTGCTCTCCCTTTTATTTCCCATTTATTGCAGCACCAAATCCTTTTTAGAGCTGAGTAGCTTCCTTATAAGTTCCTTTCTCCCCCCTTTTTTCCTTGCCTTTTCGTTTCCATTTATAATCTGTTTAAAAGGCATTGCCTGTTCCTTTTTGGAAACGGAGCTTTTACACACAGCAAAAGTAACATTTGATCGGGAACTAAATGGAAAAAAAATGCTTCAATAAGGAAAGAACAGGTTTTTGTATCCCTTTAAGCTCCCGACTTCCTTGGATCATAGAGCAGGGCGCCATATTATAATATGCTGCAATATCTAGGGAAACATAAACTCAGTATCGGAGGCGCCACAGCATACGTTGTATAGCCGATTGAAATGTATGTGCGGCGGTAGCTATGGATGGTTCGCTGTTTCGCCCTTGCAAACTGTACCCTTCAAGAGATCGGGAAATAAATCATGGAATGCATTTTCCTTATTACATGTAAAAAAAAAGGTTGGACAAACGCACCAAATTGGTCGTTTTCCGATATTTATAAACGGCACATTTGTGCATTTCAAGATTCATTTCCCACCGCTTATGCAGAGCGACGCATTTTACTACAATGAAAGATAATCCAAAGTTTTACCCCACATTTTGGAAATAGCGAATCCCATGAGAATATATATAACAATTATTGAAACTTGCGCTGCGGTTGATATAAAGCAAGAGAGGTTTGGCCGGGGGGGGGGGGGAAATGGTAAGGGTGAATAGAATACAGAGGAATTTGGCCCTTCGCGACAATATTTATTCATAGTGTTCAAAGTTCGCAACTACGGTGTAGTTTTTCGAGTAACAACCCAGTCGCGTGGCATGCAGGATACGAAATACCGAACTCTCCGGATTCTGAGCACCACTAGTTTAGCACTACTAGCAGAGTTGCTCTCGCTTCCTCGTCGAGTTCATACGTAACATGTGTTTTGAATAATGCAATCTGTTATAGGCCGGGTTGGGGACTGCAACCTGCCTAATTCAACCCATGCTAAAAGATAGATAGCTCCAAACAGTACCGGTAAAAACCTATATGCGTAGATTCTTATCGTACTTGTAGTGTAGAATGATTTGTGATACAATTTTTAATTTACGGAAAAGGACACAGAGCCTGTCGGTGGCAAGAGTCTAAACCGACGGCCACCCAAACTTAACTGCACAACTCCGGTCTAGACAATAGAGTGATTTGGTGAGATTGGTTAGAACGCTTGTATTATTTATGTGTTTTTATCCACCTGATTTGCTGTATCTTTTTTTTTTTTTTTTTTTCGCAAGTTCCTCTGGTTTTGGTACACACGCCTCCGGTGTAGGCTGCAAACCAGTTCGACAAACAATGGATGAAACAACTCGAGAACTACTGGTTGTAACCAGAACTAACGAAGTTGAATGTTCTAATTTTTACTAGTTATTTTTAGGAAACAGGTTCTGGTTACGCGGGCTATAGACAGCAGAAACAACATTTTTGATTTCCACTAATATATTCATAAGGTGGTCAATGCAATGAGGATGGGATTAAAATTAGCGTGAAAATTGAATGAATTCGCTGTATCAATTATACCTATTGTGGAAACGGGTGATTTAGAAAACGTCTTCAGTCCGTATCGTTAATAAGACGGTATCAATTATGATTAGATTAACTGTCGCCAAACGGTACCGAAATAGTTGGAAAACAGTGCAACAGCATTCCTCTTCAAGACTTGCATGTGCTTATAACCATTTCTCGAACCTTTCCCTTTTTACAATATTCTACGGATCGTAGTTATTTTCGTGGCCAAAAACCGTAATATCAATTTAAGACAAAACCTAAAGTGCTAGGGCAACGATATCAAAGCAAAATCGACGTCAAATCGATCTTACTGTTGTTGATGCAGAGGAAAAAGCATGGGACAATTGTTACAGATATTTCAGAAAGAATCGGATTTAAATCTCCGACCAATACCAGATGGCAGTTGCAAGCCGCAGCCAGACAAAAAGGTAAGACGAACAACTTAACGGAGATAATATAACCCAGGAGTGAGTAGATCCGAGCAGCCTCCTCAGCCGTTCCACCTATCTTCCTTGATCACAATACTGGAAAAGAGCGGAGGAAGAGATAGGATGAACAGACCAATAGCGATGCGAAACGGCATGAATTAAATTCGAAAATGAAAAATAAAATAAAATAAAATAAAATAAAATAAACGACACAGTTGGTGTGGTCCAAATCTCATAGGAATTGTCATCAATGCAACCTCAGTCTACCTAGTGAGAAATAAAATTTTTCACGAGTTTTCGAGGCAGAAATTTTTTTTACTAAATGTGACCTTATTACATACGGTTTATAAAGCAATATATAAAAGAAAAAAAGAAAAAAAAAAGCGAACTTGGTAACTGGGAAAGGGCCTGTGTGCTGAAAGCCTTCTGTAGTACGTATGTATGCACTCTATTATGCATGAATTGTTTCCTCGAGGAAGATTCATACGCATTATGCGAGTCACATTCAAGCTAGAAAATGCATACCATGAACTCCAAAACACTACTATCAGTGACGTGGAATACGGTCCAGAACACAAAAGTGGCAAAAACTGAGTATATAAAGACAAATCAATGATGTAGGCGATTGTGCGCAGCAGCTTGTTTGGAGATTCGTCACCATATAGTCACCCGTAAATATTCAAGTACCAAATACTAGACTTGTTCTGATCCTAAGTCGCCAATTTTTGGAATTCTGCAGAAGCTAAGGCGCATATTCGTATACAAAATGTAATGTAAAGCATATGTATATTCATACACATAAATGGTGCAACTTTGTACCGGGAGACGGGAACGCTGTTGCTGACAGCATGCATCAGGTC